>JAGFNQ010007823.1:279108-339172 GCA_024364735.1 Boesenbergia rotunda | reverse complement strand
GAGATTGGGAGATGAGTGAAGTGAGAATGATTCGTATAAAATTAACACAAAACATCCCCTGGGGCTAAAATAAAATCTTGAAATTGTTGCAACTAGATAATGATTCGTGTTGTAGGAAAAAATTCAAAGAAAACCAATTACTGCATGATGAGGTTTTCCACTTAACATACTAAGAATTTATCAGCATATAAATTATAAACTATAGATTTCATTCAATGGTTCGTCAAACTCAGGAAGATGAACAGCTAAAAAAACACAAATAAGGTATTATAACTAGGGACAAAAACAATAAAGGTGCCAGGACAAATGCATACTCTAAGTTCTCTGTATGCAGCATGATATTGGGGATATTTTCCTACTGCTCCTCCAAAAGCCTCTTGCCATGCATCAATTAGAACTAGTATCTTTTCTCTTACATTTAAATCTGACTGCAAATAAAATTAAGATGTACTTCAGTTGTATGAGAGGTGCTAATAGAAGATCAGATCATAACTAAAAGAAATACTTACTTTTTTCTTCACTATTTTAACCATTTCATGTAAAATATCTCGCTCAACAATTTGTTGGTGAACGTTATCCCCACAATTTTTACTCAGAGTTTCTAGCACCTAGTTAAAGTTTTCCAGAAACAGTATAATCAATGCAATCTGAATTCGAACAAAAACAATAGGCATAATGAAGTCTAAGGCCAAAAAAAACAAGGTAGAGAAGAGCCACATGAGAAAAATATTTGTTTCATGAGTTCAGTGTGAAAGCAAGTTTATCCAACCAATTCTTTTCTTCTGACTTGAATCAGTCAAACTCAAATTAACTTGCAATTAGTTTAACTACTATGGATCAGGATAAACCCAATGCAAATAGAAACTGGCAAATTGAATTACACTAACAATAGTTAAAATGGGTTATCTGAAAGAAACTAGGTGGTTTTAAGTCTTTTGACCACTTGAACTCAAATTGTTCAACTGCAAGCACTCCGCTCTAATTATTAGGAGAGTAAAGTTTGAAACAAATTTAGGCTGTGTTTCTCTTAGAAATTTTTTCCCAGTTCTCCATTTTCCATATCAAAGTAAAGGAAATCTATCAACAAAAAATGTGCTTGATGATAATTTTTTTCCTTATATTTTAAAGGAAGACCAATCATTCTCTATATAAAAAATAAATTTTTATATATTAGATAGGGAAGTCACCAAAAAAAAAAAAGATTGCAGATGTTCTTTGAAAATTCCTATTTTTCTAACAAAGGAAAACTGGACATTTTTCCAGAAGCTAACATGCCAAATTTTTTAATCTTTGAAAATCATTCAGAAAATTGAATGTCAATATCCACTTGCCCCTTCCCATGCTTCGAGATAAGAATGATTATCCTGTGCTTTTTCTCTTTTCTTGTATAAGAGAGATTTTGAAGTCATCCTAACCAACAAAACATTCCTTCAATTTTATCCACTTTGACACATGGAGGATGGATCCATCTGAATGTTGAGGTCAAAGCATATTACTTAGAACTTAGAACAAGGGATTTCAACCACGAGATTACTTGCATTGGTCATAAATTTATGAGGGATTTCAACCACGAGAACAAGGGATTTCAATTTTACCTCACAATAGAATCAACACAAACAAAAAGTAAGTCTAAAGAAACATATAAAATTGAACCTAGAAGGAATAAATATTGTAACCTCTTTCCCATGTGAATGACCAAGTACTTCTCTTGGTCATATTGTATCAAAGCTCATTTAACTCTATAAGAAAATGCTTGAGATAAAACAACTTTTAAGAGGATCCTAAAACTACAATCATAAAGCGATAAAATTAAAAACTTACCTGAATCTTTAAAAGGATCCCTGAAATAAAAATCAAATTAACATATTAGTAGCCTATATAAACAGAATAAATATATTTTACAAGATTTAATATGTAATTTATCATACCTCAAAAAAAACTTAATCAGTCGGCGGATGAGAAGGTCCTGGGGTGTCTTGTGATGGCGGACGAGGCAAGCCATCTAAGAGGAATCGCACACGACTCATGATTTCCTCATCTCTCCTTGCCATATCAGCTGCCCTCGCCGCTTCATCAGCGGCTCTCCTCTCATTCTCAGCCGTCATCCATTCCGCCATCTCTCCTCGCATTGATTGAACTTGACTGCGTAGATCTCGATTTTCTTCTAATATTCTATGCATCTCACTGGAATAAGATGAACGGTAACTGGATCGACCCCTCGGAGCCCTCAAGCGACCATCAAATGCAACTCTGGCCTGAGAGCCAAGGCCGTAGATGGTAGAGTTCTTTGTCCGTCCACCGACAACATCATAAAATATGTCATTAAGTGCCTCGGTGGATAGAGATTGAGACTCTCCCCCCTCTACTGTAGGCTGAGATGCCTGAGCGACTCTCTCGGTCATTTCCGCCTATATTGTATAATAGAACATGATTATTAATAAGTAATTCGATAAATGGTACTAAAATGTAACTAAAATAAACATTGAGCCTACATTGAAAATGCATCAGAATCTGTCATGCAGTGTGGGCATGCTAATTTACCAGCTGTGCTCCATCCAGATAACATTGAGTATGCTGGAAAATCACTGATTGTCCATAATAAAACAGCTTGCAAACGAAAATTTGTTTTACTTGCAACATCATAAGTCATTGAGCCTACATTCCATAATTCATTCAACTCGGCAATTAGAGGTTGAAGGAAAACATCTATCTTATCTTTAGGATTGGTTGGACCAGGAATCAGTACAGTAAGGAACATAAATTCGTCTTTCATGCACATCCATGGAGGTAAATTATAAGGTGTCAATATTACTGGCCAAGATGAATATTGCTGTCCCGACTGACCAAATGGCTGAAAACCATCTGCAGAAAGGCCCAATCTAACATTCCGAGGTTCCATTGCAAATGAAGGATATACAGTATCAAGATGTTTCCATGCAGGGGAATCACAGGGATGACACATAATACCCGCTTCGTGCTCATGCTCATGATGCCACACCATGTAGCTTGCTGCAGCTGCAGATGCATATAAGCGTTGAAGTCTAGCAGTTAACGGAAAATAATACATGACTTTCCATGGAATATTTTTCTTCTTCTTTCCTGGTATACGAGTACAATGCTTATAACGCGGGTGACTATAGATTTTGCATTCATTCAGTTCACTGTCTTCATTCCAATATAGCATGCAGTTATTCAAACAACAATCAATCTTTTCTACAGGCAAACCTAATCCTCTAACCAATTTCTTTGTATCGTAGAAACTATCAGTCATTATGTTATCAGCAGGGAGTAATTCTGACATTAATTGACATATTTCATCATAACATCTTTCTGAAAAATGATGTTCTGCTTTCATATTTAACAACCTTGCAGTAGCTGATAACTGAGAATGACCAGAAGGAATGCCTTCCCATAATTCTCTTTCACTAGACTTTAACATTTCATGTAATTGCTGATATTCAGGTGCAGGTATTTCATCTATGTTGGAATAATCAGTTGCATTGATCGCATCTTGAACCATTGATTGCATTGCAATATCATTAGTTAATGGTTCATGGGACGCAACAAAAGTATTAGATGATGAACCAACAGAAGGGCCAATTGATTCATATACATAAGGTTCTCCGTGACAGTACCAATTATAGTAATTAGGCACAAACCCATTTCTGCAAATATGTACTCTCACCGTATCCTCATCACGGTAGTCTATATTTCTGCATTTTCTATGATTACACGGACACTTTAATTTATCACCATCCATACATTCTGGATGACTCTTAGCAAAATTCATAAATTGTTCAAGATCAGTAATAAACTCATCTCTAATAAATCCATTGTCTAATCGGTTGTACATCCAAGCCTTGTTCATATACATTGCTACCTAATCAGAACAAAAATTAAACTCATTAAGATATGTATGTTCTTATTCTAATGAAAACAAGTATCATGGTATTCAGTAAGATATAGCTAAATTAATAATTTTAAATGTTATCACTTATATAAAGAGTTCTAAAATAACATGCTAAATTACAAGGACGATGAAATCAAATAACAACCAAAAATCCCTCATTATTAAAGACTAAAATAACAAATAATTGATAATTTAATAGAATTCTAACATAACAAAAAACATAAGAATGAATTATACCTGAATATTAAACGAAAGTCGGAGACGACCAGCAAAAACAATAACCTAAGAAATAATAAATTACAGTTAAAATCATTGTTGAATCTTGAGCATGCCAATTAATTTGAACTAGAACTCGAAAACAACAGCTTCGGCCGCACGCCCGCATACCCTAGCAAGGGGCACAACCAGCACTGGCCGGATGCGGGCGCGGCCAGACTGGCCGGGCGCGGCCAGACTGGCCGGCCGCCGCCAGATCTGGCCGACAGCCGCCAGACTGGCCGGCCGCCGCCAGACTGGCCGGCAGCGGCCAGATCTGGCCGGCAGCGGCCAGACTGGCCGGCCGCCGCCAGACTGGCCGGCAGCGGCCAGACATGGCCGGGCGCGGCCAGACTGGCCGGGCGCGCCAGACTGGCCGGCCGCTGCCAGATCTGGCCGGCCGCGGCCAGACATGGCCGGCCGCGGCCAGAGATGGCCGGGCGCGGCCAGATCTGGCCGGCCGCGGCCAGACATGGCCGGCCGCGGCCAGAGATGGCCGGGCGCGGCCAGATCTGGCCGGCGCACCCAGCTTGTGCCGCAGGCGGCGCGCGGCCAGTTCTGGCCGGCCGCGCCCAGCACGTCACCCACTCCCTGGCCGGAGAACAAAACAAACCGGAGAAACGAAGAAAAAAAAATAACAATACTTACCGGAGAACGAGCAGCTGCGAGCGAGGAGACCGGCGGCGCGCGGATCGCAGAGGATGCAGTGAAGGAAAGGAAAAAGGGCAGATGGATAGCCCTAATATTAAAATTTTCCGACGGAATAAATTCCGTCGGAATTTACCGACGGAAATATAATTTCCGTCGGAACTTTCCGACGGAATTTATATTTCCGTCGGTACCGTCGGAAATTTCCGACGGGACTAAATATTCCGTCGGGAATTTCCGACGGAATACTTAGTCCCGTCGGAAATTACCGACGGAAATTGGATTCCGTCGGAAATTTCCGACGGGAATTATTCCCGTCGGAAATTTCTGACGGAAGACTGTATTCCGTCGGTAATTTCCGACGGAAATAATTCCCGTCGGAAATTCCGTCGGTAAAATAGGTTTTTTTTGTAGAGAAAAACATAGCCAACGGGGTGAGTCCTAAGAACTCAGCGAATACAGTCTAATGTGCATAGGAAGAAATAATAGCAGTAAGTCACCGTCAATATATATATCACAGTACTGAAGATAACTACAGTAAGAAGAAATGCAGAACTGAACCATAAGCAGTAAAGTAACTACATACCTACCTGTGTCGATCCCAAACCCAGTAGTATGCATGTCAACCAAGTGCAGCAATCAAATGCAGCAAACACAATCATATGCATCAATGCACAGTATGCTCATGATGCAGCATGGGTCACCCCTGACGCCTCGGTCAATAATGCACACGCGGGACCATATGGGTAGGGCTGTGACCTGGTCTTCCCTGCACGAACAGACGGTCGATAATGCACACGCGAGACCGAATGGGTAGGGTCGGAGACCATAAGCGTACCCCACCATCGGGTGAAGTAACGCTCTAAACGTCCCTTGCTATCATCGGATAGGTAGGACGAGTAGCAAGTACGACGACCCATCTCAACCTCCAGGGAGTCAAAGGTCGTCCCCTATGCTACGTGCAATAATGATACATGTTGCTATCCCATGCATCAACCACTATCTATCCCTACTGTCATCTACATGATATGCAGTAGTTCAGATAACCGGTATGCATCAATACCTAAATCCTAGCGTAAGGTATAAGGTAAACTATGCATCATCAATCCATACAGATATAGTAAGCAGTAAACCTAACGGATACAACTACAGAAGCAAAAGCACGGAGATAAAAATATCAGGTATCCCTACTGCTAACTATGTCTAGCTATGCATAAAAGAGGTACCCGCCTCGATATGAAGAAGTCCAGGCGACGAGAATCCCCCGTCCAAACATAATATCTCCTCAATAAGATCGCGAAATCGGTCAATGCCCTGCATAAAATATAATATTAGCTATATACACAAAGTAACTAGCTAATCAAAATCCCTAAGTCATTTTAGGGTTATCCTACTACTGAAGTCATTTAATTAACTCTAATTAAATGAGTTTATCTCATTTATTGAATCTAGATGAATTTAGGTTTAGCCCAAGCCCCACCTAACATTCAGATCAAGCTTCCTTGAGCCCCTCTCCATCTGTTGCCCACGGCAAAAACAGAATCAACCAATGAAACCCCAAGAAATTCTCAGCTTCACAATCTGATCAGAAACATATCACCCAGTACAACAAAATACTCATCAAATCCAAATTCCTCAAGAACCTACTCACCATCGCATAGCATAAACCAAAGAACAAAGACTGCAGGCAGATCACACAAGCATACCAATTCCTCTTCATCTGGAGATCAAGAACAATAAGGGAAAACCGGAAAATAGAAACATTCAAGATCATAATCCTAATCTCAGATCGGAAACATTCGAAATCGCCCAATAGCGACCACCCACCTTCGATTCGTCGGAGGAAGAACCGATCTCAGCCCTAGCCGCGATCCGGAGTACCCTCAAACCAACCACGACTTGAAATCCCGAGGTCGCACCTACGACGGGAGGCGTGGGGGAGGAGAGAATTTGAGATCGACCAAAAACTCCGGCTCCGACGAGATCGGGAAGAAGAAGACAAGGTCGCTTCGGGGACGGCTCGCGCAGCTGCAGGCTCGGCGAAGACGGAAGCCGGAGGAAGAAGATCACGAGTTGAAACCCATGAGGTCGAAGAAGAAGAGGAAAGGATCGGTGTTGGCTGCGGCGAGTTCGAAAAAGGAGAAGGAGAGGAGAGGAGGAAGAGTCTGCGTCGGCTAGGGTTGGCTAGGTCATGATCGACAAGGAAAAAAAAAAAGGAAGGAGTTTAATATATAGGTGGCAATTAACAAAAAGGCCCCTTTAAGTTTAAGTCCTCCGCAACTCACCCCAAAATTTTGTTTCTTTTGTCATTTAGCCCTCTGAATTTTTTGTATTTTAACATGACCTGATGCAAAGGTGGAATCGCCACTTTAGCGGCTCCGGTCTCGGACCCATAAATATCTAGAAGAGGTAAATCACGATTTTACTTGTGTGGTAAGGCGTCTCGGGCCAAGAGGATTTAAGCAAGTAGTCCAGGTTCTTAACCACTGACAATTCTCAAACCTGAGACCTCCAATGCAAGCAGCTTGACGCCTTATCAACCGAGCCAGCCCGTTGGATGGTCGCCGCTGCTGGCCTGAGATCCTGCAGAGGTTGCTTTAAGGAGGTGGTTGCCGCTGCTGGATCTGCCTGAGAAGGAGCGACCTGGCACGGTTAACAGCGGCTAAGAAGAGGCAAATGTGCTCTTCCAGGTCCTCGAGTTGGTGGAGGAAGCTGTCAAGGTTTCTGCGGAGCAGGCGTACTACCTCCACGATTAGACGTCGCTGATCCCTCCCACCATTCTCCAGCCCCAGCCGCACCAGCTCACGGTCACTCTCCACGCTCGCATGCAATCTCGCTACCAGGCGTTCAATCGTCTCTAGGTCGTTGTTCAGCACGTAAGCCCCTCGCGAGGCAGCGTCCAGCTGCGCCACGTCGCGCCGTATCCTCCGTCTCGGTCTCGCCAGCAAATCGCTCGTCGGCAGGCAACCACCGAGGAGGAAGGAAGGCCCGGCCGCGAGCACGACCAATGCGTGGGTTGCCAGGAACACTCCGGTGACGGCGAGGCTGACTGTAGAGAAGATTAAGCAGGCGCCGGATGCTTGGGCGGAGCGGCGCAGTAGCCGGCGCCTCTGGCGTGCCTTCAGGAGGCGGAGTTCCAGTTGTTTCTTCAGATCTGCGAACTGGCCCCGCGCAACCTGGAAGCTGCACGCATCGCCAGAAGGGGGCGGAAAAGGGTTTCCGAGCCGGTCGAATTCAAGAAGCATGTCGAAGGCCCAATCGCACTGGGCGTTCGTCAGACGGGCGCGACGGCTATCGGCGGAGGAAATCGCCTCGATCAGCTCTTCGATTGGGGCATAGAGGGAGTAAGCGCGGGCGACGGCTCGGCGGAGGGAGATGCAGTAGCGAGACGACTGCTCGCTGCTCTGGAAGTAGTCAGCAACGAGTCGGGTAAGCTGATCGGGCGGCACGGCACGAAGTGCTTCTTCGACAGAAGCCCGATCTGGATCGAGGACGCGCGAGATCAAGCCAGTCGACGAGGGCGTCTCCGCTGAGTCACTGGACTCCACCGCCTCCGAATTCCCTTCTCCCCCTTCGGAACGGCGGCGATGGATCTTGTACCATATCTCCTTATAGGAGCTCGTGTTGACGGCGAGCATGTACTCTCTGCTGAGGTTGATGGTGGGTGAGGCGGAAGAAGACGCTGCTGCTGATGTCGTCGGGAGACAGCAGTCTGAGAGAGGGATGCGATCTCTACGACGCTGCCTGTTCTCTCCATTGACCCTATCGAACCCATCACATTCTTCATCCTCCTCACCGGAGCCTGTAACAAGCTTATGAGAAGCAAGGAATCAATTATTGACAATGTAGACGATTAGTGTTTCTACCTGAAGGTGCTGGGACCGGAGCGGATGGGGAAGCCGGTGGCGGCGGTTGCCCTGCTCTTCTGGATCCGCCGCCGCCGCCTAAGCAACGCATGAAGGAAGGAGAGAGGAAAAGAAGCGGCCGTGAATTAGTAAAGGCAAAGAAAGTTATCGATTTAGAAATTATATTAAAAATTATTATTATTTTGTAATTCAAAATCTTGAAGGAACCGGGTTTACAAAAGTTTAGCATTTGATCATCGGAATAAATCTAAAAGCAATCACATAGCAATCAACAACTTCTTAGGGATCCTCTAACTTTGGACGTTGAGCTTTTAGACTATTCATCACGAGCATTTCTCGATTTATCTTGACGACCGATGAGAAATTTCCATGGGCTCAGGTCGGTCGCTCGAGGTTAGAAAAATCTCGTTAATCATTTCTAACGCGCACACATGGGCCTCGGGACTATGTTACATAGAAGGATGATTAATTATCATCTTAAATATTTATGGTTCGATCCCTACTGCAATATATTTTATAGAAATTTTTCTTTCAAATGGAACCTGAATCCTAGAACGCTAAACTTCTGGACCATCCGCCGTGAGCGCTTCCCGATTTACCCTGACGCCCGGTGGGAAATTTCCGTGGGGTCGAGCCAGTCGTTCAAAGTTCAACATTACCCAACTTTGTTAATCATTTTTTCCCAATGTACACACATGATGGTTAGGGCGTTGGCCAGTGTTAGTCCTTACGGGATGGATTGATAATTAAGGCGTGGGGGTTGCCACCTTGAAGTCTGAGGGTCAAAAACTGGCAAAGCCAATGTGCTTGTCCTCTCATGCGTTAGCCACAACATCTGGGCTAGTAGTCTCTATGATTTACATCTTTCGTGTTGGCCCTGGGAAGAGTTGGCGGGGGTGCTGGGAGCGTTGGGGCGAGCAAATCACCTTTTCCTAATAGCCTCGTCATTTACTTCCTTCGCGTTGGCCCTAGGATGGATTGACGAGGATGTTGGGGGCGAGCGAATCACCCAATGCACACACATAGGACCCCGGTACCATGGTGTAGTGAGAGGGTACTATATTATCATTTAGACATCTATGATTCGATCCCTAGTTGTAGTGCATTATGCAGGGGTTTTTCTTCCAAATGAGATGCATAATCACGGGATGTTAGGCTTTTGGATCGCTCACCGGGATCGCTTCCCAATTTACCTTAACAGTCAATGAGAAAGTTCCGTGGGACCAAGTCGGTCACCACAGGTTCAATCGTTACTTGATTTATTATTTTTTTGTTGCCCCGGGAGCTATAGTGTAGCGGAAGGGCGCCAAATTATCATCCAGACACTCGTGATTCGATTCCTAGCTACGATGTATGTTCTAGGAATTTTTCTTCCAAATTGGGTGCACAACCATACGATATTAGACTTCTAGACCGCTTGCTATGTTTCTCGATTTACCCTAACGACCGATTGAAAACTTCTATGGGGCCAGATCGGTCGCCTCAGGTTTGATTATTTCCTGACTCATCATTTTTTTTCTTTATGCACACAAATCAGCCCTTGTGATTGACTCAATTGGTAAGTGTATGAGATAATGATTGTAGTGGTCGGGGTTGAAACTCGACAGAGAATTTCATCATTTTTACGAGCTCCCACGTCATGTACTTGTCAATTTAGATTCCTATTATACTCCCTTTCAATGGCGTGGGTAGTCGTGAGCGGGCTACTAAGGAGAACTCCAACTAATAGTATGATATTGGTCGGTCGCTATGTGTTAGTAATTGATTGGGGATGTATTGAGAGGACGCCATGCATGTGGCAACGTGATAGTTGAAAGATTGTCACGTGACAACCCCTCTGTACATGAAGACAAAGCATAAGGGTATGAGCTAAGTTTATTAGCCTAGATAGGACTCGCACAGAAGGTCCAAGGGGTTATTAAATGTCCACTCGGAATGAGTCAATTATAAATCAACTCGGCTAAGCCCAAGCGACTTGAGCTCCTGTCTATGGGGAATATAATCGGTATTGTCAGGGCGGGAGGACCAGCCTGGCCCGATCGATGGAACTTAGCCTATGTAATTTTGTGCGTATGGGGGTATTGCCCGATCGGAATGAGACAATTTTTTCAGAGCATGAATAGCAGCAATAAGAGGATACATTGAACCATTGTCTGTTCCAGCTACCGAAGGCAAACAGAGACAGGGATGGTCAGTTGATCAATCAGTGAAAGAAACCAAGTCAGAATGAAATTATGGCAAGGAAGAAAAAATAATGCTTACGAGTATGAGATTGTTAGATTGTTGCTAAGCTCTAGACAGTTACTGTATACCCTATCATGAGCAGAAGCACCCACAGTGAATATCCAAGGGCTGAAGGAAGATACACTCCTAGGTGAAGGTCCGGCATTCCCTGCAATCAAATATCCGTACAAATAAGAAGGAAATGTTTCCGCCCATGAACTGACCAATCCCCTCCCAAAATGCTAGATTTTATTAAATTCTGCACTAGATTTCTCATGCCAGAACCTTCCAAAATGAGATGACATGATAATGAAGTTCAAGCTTATAGGATTATTTGTAGTAAGAGCATAGAGATTAGAACAGCATTCGGATAGTCTCTACCTCCAATCATTCTACTTTCGGTACCCTGTTTCTCGATGGTAAAAGGTGAATCGTTCACCCCCAACATCTCCGTCAATCCATTTCAGGATTAACACGGAGGAAGTAAATCACGGGGGCTATTAGCCCGAATGCTGTGGCTAGCACGTGGGGAGGATGGGTATACTGGCTTTGTCAGGATTTGACCCCAGACCTCTTGATGATAACACCCACGTATTAATTATCAGTCCATCTCATGGGGACAACGGTACCTATTTCTCGCATAAGGTTTTAGAAGTCACATTATGACAGCATGATGATCATTTATTGCCATTTCAAAGCTACTCAAGTCAAGTATCTTATTTGTGGTTCAAATTCAATCTTTCCCTCGTTAACTTTATTTTGAACAAAATCAAGTTACAGAAATATATCAATTTAGATGACAGAAACTGGGTTGTTGTTAAATAAATACAGAGTAATTTAATCAAATAGAAAAAAAAAACATGCCATTTGATTTGTAAATTAGGTAAACTGAGATAAAAATACAGAGTAATTTATTCAAACTACCATAAATTAGCTAAACCGAGATAAAATAATAGACAGAGAAATAAATATTGTAAGTATCCTAGATTAATTTTGATGTGATCAACCAAGCCAAATTGGATTCTGGTCTATTTTGATCCCTGTGTCTAAGTGTGCAGGAGTTTAGGAGCGCAGGAAGTCGAACGAAAGACGCAGTAAACGAGAAGGATGACACGGAGAAGGGAGCCGATGAACTCGATACATCCGAGGGACGCGAAGACTGTGAAAGAGTATACCAGTGGAGTAAGAAGGGCGTGCACGACATCCGAGGGACGCGAAGACTGCGAAAGAGTATACCGGTGGAGTAAGAAGGGCATGTGCGGCATCCGAGGGATGAGAAGCCGGGGAGGAAGCTTATTTGAGACGAAAAGCCAGAGTCAGGTTCATGTGAGCCTAACTCTAGTTGCCCGTAAATCACTCGAGCAGAAGAAGGACGGAAAAGTCATCCAATATTGACCTTGACCAGGAGGAGGTGCCTGAGTGGCTGAGTGAGGCGCTTTAGTTGTAAAGCAGTAGCTTTGCGCAAATACAAAGCTAAGGCGCTTCAGTTCGAACTTGAGGGGCCTCAGATTAAAACTGAGACATTTCAAAATTTTATTAACAGTTTACCTTTGACTTCGTGGATAAAAATTTATCTATCTAAGCTTCTCAAATCACAACTGAGGCGCCTCAGGTCCACGTTAGCATAACGGTAACTTGAGTTTTTGGACTATAAATAGCTCCTAGAAACTAAGTTTCAGTATCAACTCTTGTACTTAATTTTCCTAGCTATTTCCTATGTTGTTCAAAGTTTATAAGAGGATACTCCGCCTACAAACGAAGGAGATTTTGATAGTGGAGCTTTCAACTGGCTCGGATTAGTAATTACCCTGGTTGCAATCAAGTAAATCCTTTTTGTCTCTGACTAGTTTGTGTTGATTATTTATGTGTTTAATTATTTTAACTGCATAAATTAATTTCTATTTTTATAAGAATTTATAAAAGATCAAGATTTTGATTGCAGGGTAATTTACCCCTTCTTGTCGGTCTCCTACAAATATTACTTTGATGCAACAGTTTATAGCTGGCTAATTAAGTAATAGCACGTTTAAGAAGCTAGTGTGAATTTATAATGCAAAGATGAATTTGACAGCTGAAAGTGAGTTAAAAATATCGAATGTTACTAATCATAACCTTAGAGAGATGCTAAACAGTTGTGAATCATTGTAGTGATTTATGGTAACGCGATGGATTACCTGTTGATGTCTAATAAGCACAGCAAAACCATTCATCAGATAATGATAGCTATACAGCTTCAAATAATTCTCCCCTCTCAATGCCCTCCTCAGCAGTGAATCCTGGAGGTGAATGAGATTTGAGCTGTAACTTGTATATGTTCTTGACGCATTCCTGGAATTAGTTTCAGAACGTGGTGGGTTTAACAAAGAGGAGTAGAAAAGAGAGTGGAACGCATTCCTGGAATTAGCTTCCATTGGCACATTATTGATGTACATAAAACATACATAGAACAATCACCAAATCCTCACAACCCAACTAGAACAAACATAGACATACTTTCAGAGATTCAGGAAGCCTCAAACTCTCCTTCCTCTTGATCCTCTTCATACTCCTCAGCAGTTGCGTCTTGATACTGCTGATATTCGGCAACCAAATCATTCATATTGCTTTCTGCCTCAGTGAATTCCATCTCATCCATTCCTTCACCAGTATACCAGTGAAGGAAGGCCTTCCTCCTAAACATAAGAGTGAACTGTTCACTAACCCGCCTGAACATTTCCTGAATCGCAGTCGAATTCCCAATAAACGTTGATGCCATCTTCAGCCCTTTCGGTGGTATGTCACACACACTAGATTTGACATTGTTTGGAATCCACTCTACAAAGTAGGAGGAATTTTTGTTTTGGACATTGAGGATCTGTTCATCCACTTCCTTTGTGCTCATCTTTCCACGGAACATGGCTGAAGCAGTAAGATACCGGCCATGACGTGGATCAGCAGCGCACATCATGTTCTTAGCCTCCCACATCTGCTGTGTCAGCTCTGGCACAGTTAGTGCACGGTACTGCTGTGATCCTCTTGAGGTCAAAGGTGCAAAGCCAACCATGAAGAAATGAAGCCGGGGAAAGGGATCAAATTGACTGCAAGTTTTCTCAGGTCGGAGTTCAGCTGACCAGGGAATCTTAAACAGCATGTGACACCGCTCATGGTAGCAGAGATAAGGCGATTCAGGTCACCAACTGGAATATAAACACCATAGAAAATATCATAATGCAACCAAGAACGATACAATTCACAAGCTGTTGCCAAAGAAATGGTATTAGAGGAATACAATAACAGATACTAGTATCAGCCAACTTACAACTAGGCGTGGTGAGCTTGAGCGTGCGAAAGCAAATGTCATAAAGAGCTTCATTGTCAAGAACCATGCTTTCATCAGCATTTTCAACAAGTTGATGTACTGAAAGAGTAGCATTGTATGGCTCTACCACTGTCTCTGAGACCTTTGGCGATGGAAACACAGAAAAGGTGAGCATCATTCGATCTGGATATTCTTCCCGAACCTTTGAGATAAGAAGAGTGCCCATGCCTGATCCAGTACCGCCTCCCAAGGAATGACATAACTGGAATCCTGTGAAAATCAAAATATAAACTTGGCTCAAAAGATCTACGTGCAAAAGGATAATTGGTTACACTCACTCCCGGCAAAATCAAACATATTTAAAGCGACAAAATAGGAACAAAGAAAAAAAATACAAATAATTAAGTGTGAGATAAGGGAACATATTCCATCTGAATTTTGAGATAATAAAGTGATTGTTTCTAACGCATGACAACTTGGTCACAATTTTTCTATTATGTGCATTCCTGGAACATATAACTTCATTGATCTTAGGTAATGACCAAGGGAAATCTGTCATATCATTTGTGTTTGAACTACGAATCTCATTTCAATTCCATTAGTAGGTAATTTTTTTAATAATATATTGAAAGGAGGAGATATATAATTAAATTTTCAGTAACCAAAATTTTATTTATATAATTATATCGGTTTGAATAACTTAAATAATTTTTTATTAGGTCTACACAACCAAAAGACGATTTTGGGCCATTGGCTATTCATTGAATTCTAATTTTGTTTATAAGCATAAAAGTATATTAGTAATGACCATTATATTTTTTTAAAAAAAATTGTCATCAAGCTTCAAGTAGCCTCTAGCATTAGTAAGAACAATATGATACATATATTTTATCAGATCAATAGAATTAGTAGACAATCAATATCCATCTAAAAGGAAGAAAATAAGATATGTGAACCTATAGATCTCTATATCTACAAATTCAGAAACTTAGGGAGCGTTTGGTTTCTGCCATTTTCCATTTTCATTTTCCAGAAAATCGCATTTTCTAGTTTTCTGGAAAATGACTTTTTTTCATTCTCCAGTTTTCCAGAAAACGCTATGTTTTTTTCTAGAAAACAAAGCTGGAAAATGCAAACCGAACATGTTTTCCAGAAAACCGCATTTTCTACATAAAATGAAAAATGAAAAATAGACTGGAAAATGCAAACCAAACGCCCCCTTACTTTCTTGAACGAAAGATGAAATCAATGACTACTAAATTTTGCTCACTAGAGAATCTAAGTTTCTTTACCGAAAGATGAAAGCAATGGCTACTAAATTTTGCTCACTAGAGAACCTACACAGTAAAACACTATAACTTCAAAATTTTGTGTCATACCAAACTTGGTGCACAATTGTTACTTTTATCCTGTAGATCTCATAGCCAAAAGAAAGGGAATTCACAAAAGAAATCCGACGCCGGATAGGATAGTGATTATTTTGCGGGCTAACGAGAAAAAAGATTAGAGGAGAAGACAAGAAGAGAAAATGCCGAAAAGAAGGAGAAAACACAACGCTTATATAGACAAACTCTAATCCATAAATGTCCGACATATCAAAAATACTTTAAAATAGAAATTACTAAAAAAAAGGATCTTCGAAGGCTCTGAAAAGGGCCGAAACCGTGTTATTTGGGCCTGAAATTTGGTGGTTACAAGTTCCCAGTAACTAATGTAGATTTTTAAATTTTGCACGCGTGAGCATAAATAGAGCCTGATTCATAGTCCCGAGTCAAAAATTATGCCCGTTGAAAATTGAGTACTCCTATGTTGGTTCTGCATCAAAGTCCAATCTAAACTAATTTCTCAATACTTCCAAATTTAATTTAGTAAGTGTGATCAAGAGAAGCATGAGCATTCTATGTTTGGGCTTAATTTTTTTGGCATGTCTACGGGCATGGAAAAGAAGTACTCCAACACAACAACTATTTCCTTGAGAAGAAAATAAGGCATTGGCACATAGATCTGCAGAGGCAAACTCTACTTACAAAAAAAAAAGATGAGGAAAATAAGACACCAGCAAGTGCTTTTTTATACAACAACTACAGAAGAAAACTTCAAGAACCTACGTTCAAAATACAGCCACAACTAATTGTCATGAGTGCATAAAAATTGTTGTTTATCCTTTCAATTCCACACCGTCAGACACCTGGAACAGGAATTATCTGTTGGGAAAATACTTGCCGGAAATAAAAGCTAAATTGAAATTACACAATTTAATTTCAGCTTATCTATTGAGGACTTGAACTAACAATTCCAGGCTACCACGCAGGGAAAGAACTATTTGGAATAACTGAGTTGGCTGGAAAGACTTGAGTTGTCTTGTATGTCAAAGTGTAGACTCCCAAGCGCAGAGTCCAAGTTCAGAGTCTAAGTGTAGACTTCCGACCTGAGCTCCCGATCTGATCTCTCGAGCTGGAGACTCCCGAGTTGAAGACTCCCGAGCTGCAGAGTCTAAGTTGCAAACTCTAAGTGTAGACTCTTGACCTGAGCTCCCAACTTGAGCTTCGAGACTCCTGAGCTCGAGACTCCTGAGATGAAGACTCCCGAGCTGCAGAGTCTACAAGTGTAGACTCCCAACCTAAGCTCTCGACCTGGAGAGGAAGAAGTTGCTAAGGCCTGCATAATACAATTTTTTTAAAACAGATTCGTCCTCCTCCGGCTGTGTTTCGAGGTTATAATGGATGTTCGTTTCCCAGGATACAACAGTGAAACCACGCACATAACCAAGCCCTGGTTGCTCGTGGCGAACTGAGAAAGTACCCGGGTAATCCACCGGGCGGAACGCATGGTGGAGGAAGATTTGAGGGAACGAAGATGGAAGAAAATCTTTGCTATTAGCTTGCAGCTTCTTTGTAGCCTCTCCCTGCTCTCTTAGTCACAAACCCTTTATATAAGAGGTTAGACCATGCAGAATTTAATGATTGAATTAATCGTCATTTACTGCCTATTAACTCGTCCAGATCAAAATGTCTAGAGGTTACAAATCCTTCATTAATAATCAATTAATGCATCTGTCACATTTGAGCAATAAACAAAAATTATTCATGTGACAAAACGTTGGTTTATTCCCTTAAGCAAAGTTTGCCCCGACTGGTCTAGCATTCGGTGCCCATAGGTCGTGCTCGCATAAAAGTCAACTTGGTTTAGTGCAAATCTAAGCTCTGGATTTGCACCCCTCTACACACCTATTTGTGAGAGTCTCTCCATGCATTTGTTCACAACTAACATGCTTGTGAATCAATATAAACCAACCAATATGTCTTGAAACTCTCAATGTGGGACTAAAAGTATCATTCACAATGAAGTCTTTTTCTTTTCCATCTCTTTTCCATTCAATTATATCCAACATTATCTTACAGAAAATAAACAAGAACAATCAAAGGTAGAAATAGAAGTTTCTAAATATGATATGTATGCATTGCGATATATATCACCCCTTCAATTGAATATACACTCTCCAAAAACAATCATATTGGCTTAGAGATCTCAAATACTATACTTGGTGATAGTATTGACACACACAAAAAAAAAGTAAAACTAAATGCCAAAGTATAACAACTTTCAGCCAAGAAAACATGACAACAAGAAACAATGAATAGCATGACAGGGAACACAATTGTAGGTGCTATTCGGAAAATTTTAATTTCAAAACTAAAATTCCATTTCAAGTTCTTTTTTTTCAAGGGGAATTGGGCAGGTAAGAACTACGGACCTTGCAAGCAATCGCACTTCTCAACCTCCGCGCGCACGACGTCGAGCACGGCGTCGATGAGCTCGGCGCCCTCTGTGTAGTGGCCCTTGGCCCAGTTGTTTCCGGCGCCTGATTGACCATAGATAAAGTTGTCGGGGCGAAAGATTCGACCGAATGGCCCGGCACGAACGGAGTCCATGGTGCCAGGCTCGAGGTCAACCAAGACGGCCCGCGGCACATACCTCTGTCCAGTAGCCTCGTTGAAGTATACGCTGACGCGCTCGATCTGCAGGTAAGAGTCGCCGGCGTACACTCCGGTGCTGTTGATGCCGTGTTCGTCGCAGATAACTTCCCAGAACTTGGACCCGATCTGGTTTCCGCACTGTCCCGCTTGGATATGGAGGATCTCCCTCATTTTGCTCCAGTGAAGGAAGCAGCACCGAGGAGGAGAAGGAGGCGGAGCCGACGAGTAGTCAGTTGGCGGAGGCGAGAAGATAGCTTTTCTCCCACGCCAAATCGTGGATTTTCCGTTGAAGGAAAAGAAAAAAAAATCGTCGAAACTCAAAATTGAGAAAAATACATATAATATTATGAACAAATTGGCATGTATGTAATTTTATATTAATTAAAGAGTATCCCAAGGAGAGGTAGCATCCTAATTATGATATTTTAAAGAGATTTATGGTAACTTTTTTAGTATATTTTGATTCGAAACTAGGGATGACAATTTCATTCGAATCTGACGGAGAATTCGACATCCGACTCGAATGGAGGAGGATATGGAGGGACTATTAATACCCGATATCCGACCCGAACACCCGATTAAATAAAAAATACATATATATATATTAAAGATTTTTTTCCCAAAACATAATAATAATTTGTATTAATGTTACAAATAGATTATATATATGCTTAATCTATTTTTAAAATTATAGATATATATTTTTTTAACTTTAATGTTAATTATAATATACTTTTGTTCAATGATATAGTTGGATAGAAAGAAAAAAAATATTAGTATACAGGATATCCGATCCTTTAATGGGTATGGGTATACCCGATGGATATCCGATACCCGATGGGTATGGGTAAGGAGGATATAGAATCCGACCCGAACCCGACCCATTGCCATCCCTATTCGAAACGATGATAAAAAATAATTAATAATGTTCGAACGACAATCAAACGTTAACATATTTAAATTAAAATATAATATATTTACTATCAAACTAAGCATCACTTCTTTTTCATTTATCGTGAAAGAATAGGAAATCTCATTATTTTTTATAAATAAAAAATTTAAAATATATAATTTCTCTTAAATTTAAAATTATTTATAATTATAATTAAATATATTTTCTATCTAATTCAACTTGACTTTTTTTCTTTTAATTAATCAATTCAAAATTTATATCCATCGATCTTTTTGACTTAATCGATTAGATGATTCATATCAAATAATATTGAAGGTAAGATAATTTATAATTTATTTTAAATTTTTTATATCTAAAAAAATATAAAAATAATTAGATAAATCGAAATGTATTAATAAATTGAATTAAAAAAATTACATAAGTAATGCATAGATGAAAAAGTTGGATTTGATATTAGAGATTTTAGAATAATTTAACGATAAATTATAGAAAACTCTCCAATCCTCATTTGATCTTTGCATGCGCTTCCCATTTGAGATTTTCTTTGTATTCATTTCCTGATGGATTGAGTATAAAAGAGTAAAAATTGAGTATATATCGGTGAAAATTATGTATAAAAGAATGAAACTTGAGTATAAAAGAGTAAAAATTGAGTATACAGTTTCTTGATGGGGTGAATGCATCCTTATATACTCAAATTTTTAATTTTTATACTCAACTTTCTTCAAATAATACTCACAAAATTATCTTGTCAATCCCATCAGGGACTGCATGTAAAGAAAATTTTTAATTGGGATTGCATGCAAATAAAATTTTGGGATTCGGGAGTTTAAGAAAATTTTTCCATAATTTAATGTAAATTACATAAAATAAATAACCGAATATTATTCGTATAACTGTAATTTATTTATTCTTGCATACAAGTTTACAACAAAGGGAATCTAGTGGACCAATGTTCTCTGTCAAAAGCACGCAATTCTAAAAAACTTTTAAAAAAAGGAATAAAATCCGTAAAAGGATCGGACGGTGGGCGGAGACCCATCCTTACGTCACTGGACGGTGCCGAAAGCTGCTCAGCTTTGTTTTGTTGCGTCCCCGTCAATCAAAGTCGAAAAGGGTAAAGCCGCCGCGGCCTCCCTCGCATCACCGTCTACATTCCATCGAACGGTTCTAAACAGTAAGAACATGGGCGCAGTGCTGTTCGACTTCCAGCGGATGAAGAGAATTCAGCGAATCTTCTCTCTTTATTTTTCCTCCTCCCCTTTAATTCGATCCCTGCTCCGTCTACGTGCTTCCGCCACTCTGTTTGTCTTCCTCTTTCTTCCTCATCGACCTCCTCGATCTTGTTTTTGCAAATGGCTTTCGTTCGATCGTACGTAAGTTGTATTCTCCTCTGATCGTTGTTCAATTTATTTTTTTTTTGGAATTTTAGGTTTATTGACGAAATGATATTGTCTTGCTGTGTTCTTCGATGGGTTGTATTGTTTTTTGTTTTGCGCTCTAGGATTTTATCTAGACCGGATCCTTGTATGTTTTGAGCGAATTCTTCAGGCTTTGTTGTAGGTCGAGTATGTTGTTGGGTGATCATGTTTACATCTTTTTGGATGTGAAATTACTGTGTTCTATCTTCTATATGGATTCTTGTTCTCCCAGCGATCGGTTTGTTTGTGCTGTTCTATGTGAATTTTGTTTGACCATCCGAATCATTGCATTACTAGTCTCTGATGCCTGATACATAAGCTATTAAATGTCTTTCCTTGAATGTTTTGCTGATAGTTTAGATTGATTTTAGTATAAAAGTTTTACCTTGCATTTCTTTACAAGCGATCGAGTACTTAAGTCTTCGATATAGTCTGATCTTGTTTCACATACTATGTCTACCTGCATCCATTTCTTCAAATTCTTTAAATAGCAAACTTATGAAGTATCAGGATAATCTTGATATTTATTTAGCTGATTCTCCTCTGCAAAGCTATGGCCATTCTTCATGTAAAATCCTCTTGGTCAAAAACCTTGATACTATGGAATGTAATAACTTGAACACAATTAGTCTGTTTTTACAATATCTAGTTTGACTTGATTGCTATATATAAGTTCTTGGTGCTTTGGCTTGAACCAAATGCAATAAATAACACTTTGTGTTACTAGTAAAATAAAGTGATCTGGAAGATCATTGTCTTTTCATGTCTATGGGATAAGGGGAAACTCCTCAAATCATTTAAGAGCTACCATTTAGCTCTTATTAGTGATACCTTTAAGTTTCTCTCTTTCCTTAGAATCCTAGGATCTTGGAATTTACTTATTTCTTTTTTAATTACAATTGTGGATATCGTGGTTGCCCATAGGCATTGTGAGTTGTTTTTCATTTCTTTTAATTATCATTAGTATTAATCGAGTAATTGCCACTGTTGCAAACTTTTGCCCCTTTCCCTATTTGTGCTGGGCTGCATGTTTTAGCTTTTTGCTGTTTCATATTTATTTGTTATATTGATTGGACATAGTTATGATATACTAATAGATGCTGATCCTATCCACGATCGATGAATAGTGACGCGGCAAGATTGCTGACCCTTGTTAGATTGGCACCACCATCTTTGAAGTCTACAGAAAGATCACTAAAGTAGAAGAGCGTTAGTAGCAAGCCCGGGGGTCCTTGGTGCGTGCACTCCGATACTTAATTCAGTTTCTCCCAAGATAATAGAGAAGTAGAACTTGAATGGAGTAAAAAATAAAGAGAACTCATACATACACCATGGAGGAAGGACCTCTATTTATATGCAATGCCCCTTGGTGACCCTCCACCGTTAGGGTGTCAAATCAGTCGTAACAGGGCTGTCATGCCAATAAATATCCAATAAGAAATATGTAAAAAGTAGATAAGGCAATGGGTTACTGAACAGGTCTGTGTTTAGGCCAATGGGTTACTGAGCAGGTCAGTATTTAGGCCAATGGGTTACCGAACAGGTTAGTGTTTGGGCCCATAGGTTACTGAGTAGATGGGTGTAAGTGTGAAAGGGCTAATGGGCCTGTGTGTATACGTGGAGGCCCAAATAAGAAAAGGAGGGTCCAGTTAGTTGGTCTTGTGATATGGAGCCCGACCTAAGGCACATGGAGGCCAAACCTGCTAGCTAGGTTAGTTGAGATTGGAAAAGGCGCTGGACTATGAGTGTTTTGTATGTGGACTAGTCAAAGCACCTGAATGTCAGAGGGATGCCTGTGTGTCGACCGACCGGCGGTACTGGCTTCAGGAGCTAACGGAGCGTTATAGGCGGGTTAGCCGAGTGGTTGTTGCTTGGGCTGAGTTCCTCGTAAGTTCACTATAAGTGGGTTGTCCAATCGACTGCAGTGGGTACCTTGACCATTGATAGTTATTCTTTTTTATTTCTTTTAGTTGGGCCCACTCGACCAAGGTAGCCTCTCGAATCGCGTGGGTTATGTATTATGTATAATACGCGGCTCGCTGATCGACTGGAGAACCGTCATACGTCGGTTGATCGGCTATTATCTGTCTCCCTTATTCAAGCATAAGTCGTACCTTGTGAGGTGCTCATTAGGGTCAAGGATATAGATTGTGAACCAAAGTCGTCCGACCGGCCTACCTTGTCGATTTAGGTGGTTGTCTCGGCTCGGTCAGTTGGCCTATCTGATCGGCCCGTCTCCTTTGACCCTGGTTCTAACATATTGTAACTCTAGCCACGTCAACTGTTTGACCTTGACTTTATCCTACATAGACCGGGGGCCCAATATTCCCCCGTATCAGATGCTTTGGAGGGAACTTTAATTGACATGTTCATTAATGAGGATCAAGGTCCATAAAGATTGCCGTGGGTGTCTTTCTATGATCTTCTAGAATAGCTGGTACCTGGTTTTGGTTGTTGATTACTAGTAAGTAGTTAATTACATAAGGCTTTGTGATTCTCATGCAACAATGAGAGTTTGAGCAAATCTTCATAAAAGTTTTTAGTTACTCGTGTTGCTAATCTTGAAATTTTTAATGCACCCTATGGATGTTCAAGTTTTTTTGTGATCTTTTTGCACACCTGAACGAACTTTTATGAAGTTGTTTGTAAATGTAGATGATTCTACACCCTTTGCCAGCCATCTATGTAGTCCTTGTATGGTGTTTGGCATATGCCTGAATCAAACAAAGCCTCTCTTTTATCTTGTCTCGGTAGTTGAGAATGGTTGTACTTTCTATCACGCATCTTCTAATCTCTTTGGAGAACATAATCAAATTGTTTAAGTATCAAACTATACTCTGGTTGTTCTCTCATTATTATTAAGAAATTTGTACCCTTTGTTCCATGTCTAACTATCATTCGACTTTTAGTCAAATGCATCTTCTGGAATGGGTGTTGCTGAGGATTGCAAAGAAATATTCCGAGAACTTCAGAGGAAGAAGAGTCATCGCTATGTGATTTTTAAAATAGATGACAAGCAAAAGCAGGTTGTTGTGGAGAAGACTGGAAAAGTTACTGAAAGCTATGATGATTTCACGGCATCTCTTCCGGAGAATGATTGTCGTTATGCTATCTATGACTTCGACTTTGTCACCGAAGAGAATTGTCAGAAAAGCAAAATATTCTTCATTGCTTGGTAAATCTCTTCATTCTAGAAAGTCTTTATATATATATATATAATTATTTCTTTTATGGTTGATCTTTTCTCATGTTTGAAATACATGTGCATATATTTTAAGCTATGAAATGAATCTAGAATGCTCGAATGGTTGCATGTGATTAGGATCTTCCTCCTGTTGTCATTGCTGAGTGGAATCAATATTGAAGCTAAAGACTAAATGGTTAGTCTGATCTGTCTCAAATGTGTCATTTTACATGAGCATTCTTGTCTGTCAATAACTGGAGCCTGCTCTAGAAGTTGCTTCATCTTCTCCACATAGCTACAAGTTGTACATGTTTGTGCTGGATTATAATTTCTCTATACTTCTTTACAATATCTTCGAATTCAACAAAAGGCTATAACTATTCTCTTGTTGCTTCTGCGAACATCAGGTCCCCTGCCGTATCTCGAATCCGAGCTAAGATGTTGTATGCTACCTCAAAGGATCGGTTCAGGCGAGAACTCGATGGTGTTCACTACGAACTTCAGGCTACTGATCCAACAGAGCTCGACCTCGAGATTCTGAGAGAACGAGCCCATTAATTTGAGGATGTTATCCATTTATGAACTGCATTGAAGGCGTCGTTTCAAGTATTCATTTTATCGGGAGGATGTCTTTCGTGGTCTCAAGTTTCCAGCGATCACTGGGTTATGCTGCTTGGTAAATGGTTGAAGCATGAGCGTATTTGTGCAACTTCGACTTTATGGTCAATATTATTTATATAGTCAAAGATATAAAAAAAATATTATCCATATGTTTAATTCCCTCCTTTCCCATTGTGAAAAACTTTTTTTTAAAATCTTTTATAAGATAAATATGAAACTAAAAAATTATCTATTTTGCTACCCAATGAACCAAATTCACATTTTCCTTTTTCATTATCTATGCATCTCAATTCACTATGTAAAAAGTGATATCTTCATCCGGCGCCCCTCCCCAAATAGATATATGTACCATTGCATTCTTAAAAAAAAACTATGAATCAATTGATATTGAATTCTATAGGATAGAAGTTTTTCTTATATTCTCAAGATAATAAATTAGAAAGGGTCAGGCAATCTAAAAATTTGTTAAAGGAAAATAATAATAATAATTTGATGCCACACAATAGCATCAAGGGCGCACCATTTCATAATAACAAAGACTATATCCGCTTCAAACCCCGTCGTTTTATTCCAAAGTTAATAAATCATCAAAATTACTATCTCAAAGGGTGATTAGTGTATAAAAAAAATAGACATCTGATTTTACTAAGATTTAATCTTAAACTCATGATAATACAAGATCCCTATCTCGCATGTCTCACACTCACCGGCGACAACCGGCGAGTCGTCCGATCGTTGATTGGGCATCATTGATGGTTTTTTATCGTCGTTCCGAATCAAATGATATCCTGAAAGAACGGTGAATCGGTTAAAATCGTCGCAATTACAATCTCGTTGAATTTGACGGTGAATCCGGTAAGATCGTAATTTCGGTGATCCCGACGGGTTTATCGTACCCCCAATATATAATTTTGTTCGGGACGACGGCCGGAAGCTGCTAGTGGTGTTCGATCGATGATCGGATGACTTGTCGATCGTCGTCAACGAATGGAACAGACGGGATAGAGGATAAAGTGGGACAGAAGATCTATCCTCCTCATATGTTAGCTATATGTCTTTCTCGTGAGAACAAGGAGACATATAATTTCATAGAGTGATGATAGGGAGAGTGAATTTGAGAGAGTGATTGGGAGAGTGAATGACGTGGCAGTTATTGTATACACTTCCGATCGACGATCGGATACCACCGGCGGCCTTCGGCCGCCACCCCGAATCAAACTATATCCTGGGGGGCACAGTGAACCCGTCGGGGATCGCCACAATTGCGATCTCGCATCATTGACCGTCGATTTCGATGGGTTCACCGTTGCCGGCCATCCTGACGAGTTCACCGTCCTCCCAAGATATAGTTTGATTCGGGACGACAATCAGAAGCCGCCGATGGTGTCCGATCGTCGATCGGACGTGTATACAATAACTGGTCATCATTTACTCTCCCATTCACTCTCCCAAATTCACTCTATCAATCATTACTCAATTTCATAATGGTAAAAGATTGATTTACTTGTCTAATATTCTTATTAATTTATTTCAGAGTTAATATGAATTAGATAAATTATCAATATTATTAATTTGAAAATATTATTAATTTGGATAATGATTAGAGTGTAAAAGTAAGTTAGTCAGAATTTTCTTAAATAGTATGATAATACTGGGGCACCATTCCATACCTACCGGTAGAGATAAATTAGAACTTCTACCATCCATTCAGAGTCGTACACGTAGACATATGTAGAGATGGGCATTCCATTTTCGGATTATTTTATCCTATAAAATCCTCAATTGCATTTGCGATTTTATGTAATATATATTTTTAATAATTTAATAATTTTATTATTCCGTTTTGATTCGAATGTGGGTCCCACCGTCACGTGATTATTGCATTTTGTTTTTAATACGGAAATGGTTCGGCGACCTCCCACTCGTCAGAAAACTCCGTTTGATACTTTCGTCGCCACTCACTGATCGCACCTGCGCGTTTGGCTCAGCCGCAGTAACTGCTGCCTACCGACGCCGACAGCCAGCTTGCCAAATTCTGGCGGCGTCGGTGCCCTGCTCTTTCCCCTCCTTCTTGCTTCTTCTTTTGGTTTTTCTCCTCTGGTTCTGTCTCCACATAGAGCTCGCAAATGGCCGGGGGCGTCGTCATCGGCGGCGACGGAATCAACCCGAACCTGGTGAGAATCGTCCTGGTTGTGATGGCCCTCGGCCTCGCCGGATACATCGTCGGCCCTCCGCTCTACTGGCACGTCGCCGAAGCCCTCGGCAACTCCTCTGCCTGCCCTCCTTGCGCCGCTTGCGATTGTTCTGCTCAACCCCTCCTCTCCCTTCCTGAAGGTTCTCCCTCACCCCTCCGCATTCTCGTTATCTTGTATACAGTCCTCGATCAGATCTGACGACGATCTGGCGCATCTTTCCTCTTGGATCTAAGAATCTCTTTTTTTTTTCTCTCTCTCTCTCTCTTTTGGTTTCTAGATCTATTTGTGAGTTGATCATAATTATGGATTTCTTGTGTTCTAAAGTTCTGAATTATATTTTGTGTTTTCTGTTTGCAGAGTTGATCAATGTGTCCTCCACAGGTTAGTCACATGCTTTTTATCCCTAATCTTTAATTGTGTTATAAATTTACATTTATATCGAGTCGATGAAATAAATGAGATTTTTGAGTCCGACGATTATCTGATTAATTACTTTGGGAGACTGGTATTAATTATTTCTAAATCGGCGAGCTTCATAAATTTGGTTAGCTTTTGATTAAAATGACGACGGTTAAAGTGTCGAGTGCTTTATTTACTATTTCTTTTTTGGTGGCAAATAAACGGCAAGATAGATGCATCATGTTGAAAGAGTTACAATTTTTGAGTTGCAACCATTCTTGTTCCTTGGAAGTGATTGCATTGAAAGAGTTACAATTTTTCAATCACTATGGATTTTGCTTGTTATACATCCATACTAGTCCATAGACCATATACATGTTTTGTGAATTACCTAAAACATTGATCCTTGTTAACATTTTTCACTCCTTTTCGTTAAAATTTGTCAAATGTTTCTGAAAATAGTCTCAAAAGTGAAGATAATCACTGCTTGGCTTAAAGTTATGGAGTTGATTGTGTCCATGTATTAATAGGATATCCTAAATTCATGGCGATGATGATATCAAGTCTATTATTCATAAATGCCTGAAAAAGCTGTATTCAAGTCCATCTTAAGGGTATTTCTAGTATCTTCTGTCCTTTCTAAACCTGTCCAAATCAACGATTATAATATCTAGTTAAGAGGGTCAAAGACCCCACTAGATGGGATCAGTTATATGGATCCTTCTACGTCATTGAGCTTTATCTCCCACTATATCATTATCTATACTTAAATAAATTTTATCTTATTTTATTATTATTAACTAAGTCTTTTTTGGTCTTCCTCTTCTATATTTGATGTGCGTAATTGTCATAGTTTCATATCGCTTAACCGAAACATTTATTGGTCGTCTAAGTATATGTCCGTACTATTTTAAATATGTCTCTCTGAGTTTTTCCTCAATAGATGCAACTCCGACTTTTTGTCTAATGCTCTCATTTCTTATTCTATCTATCCTCATATGCCCATACATCCATCTTAACATTTTCACCTTTGTAACTCTCTTTTTCTGCTCATGTGTTCGAGTTATTGCCCAACAGTCAGCATCATATAACATAACATGTCTAATCGTCATTTTGAAGAACTTTCCTTTACATTTTAGAGGTACTTTACGATTACATAAAACACCCGACGCTTCCTCCATTTCAACAATCCCTCCATTGCTTTACAAAAATAATTCTAAATACTTCTCTCAGTTCAAAAACAATTGTCTTCTTCTATCTTAACAATTATCTAGTTACATCTATTATTGCTAAATTTAAATTCCATATAATCTATCTTTATTCTATTAAGCCTAAAACCTTTCACTTTTAGTGTTGCCTGCTAAGATTCTAATTTCGCATTTACTCCTCCACGTGTCTCATCTACTTAAATAATATCATCTGCAAACAATATGCACCACGACACTGTGTTTTGGATGTGTCTAGTGGATTCGTCCATGATTAATGTAGACAGATAGAGACTTAGAGTCGATTCTTGATGTAACTCTATCTTATTTAGAAATACTTCAGTTAATTTGCTTGGATTCTTCACTCTGTTCATCACATTCTCATACATATTTTTTATTAATTCAATATATACTACGATGAAGCTAAGGATTCTAGGGATAAGGTTAAATGCTCGAACCACTTTTCTTTTTTAGAATTTTTCATATAATTTCTCTTAGAATTCTATCATAAGTTTTTTCTAAGTCAATGAATATCATATGTAAATCTTATTTTTGTTCCTGATACTTTTCAATTAGTTATCAAGAAAATGTATAGCTTTCATTATCGACCTTTTAGGCATGAACTCAAATTGATTTTTGGTTACCATGGTCTCCTTTCTTAATTTTTTTATTACTCTTTCAAAAGTTTCATGGTATGACTCATTAGTTTAATACTCCTATAGTTTGCATAATTTTATACATCCCCTTGTTTTTATTTAAGGGAACCAAAGTATTTACCCTCCATTGATCAGACATTTTTTTTATTTTCAATATCATGTTAAATAATTTTGTAGGTCATTCAATAGCTTATTTTCCTAGGCATTTCCTTACCTCTATCAGAATATCATCTGGTCTAGTGATTTTTTCATTTTGCTTCCCATTTACAACTTGTTCTACTTCTAAAGTTTGAATTTTATGATAAAAATTTAAATTTCTATTCCCATTTGACCTACTTAAATTACCTAAGTTAAGTTGGTCATCTAAACCTTCATTAAATAGTTGATGAAAATACCTCTTCCACTGCTCTTTTATTTCTCCAACATTTTCTAGTGCCCTATTGCATTTATCATTAATACATTTTATTTGGATAAGGTCTCTTGTCTTTCACACTTTCACTTTAGCTATTCTAGAAATATCTCTTTCCCCTTCTTTTGTATCCAATTTTCAATATAACCGTTCAAAAGTTTTATTCTTTATTTCATTTATCACTTTCTTAGTCTCTTTCTTAACTATTGTATATTTTTTAAAATTTTTCTTGTTCTTATAAATATATAATTCTTTATAGGTTGTTTGTTTTCCTTCATTTTTTTTGTTCTTTCTCATTCCACCACCAAAATTCCTTGCTTAGTGGTTCATGCCCCTTTGACTCATTGAGTATACTCTTAGTTACTATTTTTAACTTTGATATCATCTTAACTTATGTCATATTAGAGTCATCATATATTTCACTTAATGCTTGTAATCCTACTTTCTTCTTAAATATATTTTGTTTTCTATCTTTTAATTTCCACGGCTTAATTCTAGGAGACGTGGATATTTCTTTAAATTGATACTATGATTGAGACGTATATCCAACACTACTATCTTGAGTACATAAGAGGGCGTTTGGTTTGTAAATTTTTTATTTTCATTTTCTGAGAGAATTGAAAACATTGTTTGGTTCGCAATTTCTATCTTTGTTTTCTAGAAAAGGAGATATCATTTTATAAGAAAATAGAGAATGTTTAAAATTCATTTTCTAAGAAAAGGAAAAATGTGGTTTTCTTAGAAAATGAAAATAGAAAATTTACAAACCAAATGCTCTCTAAGTTTTCTCCAGGGATGATATTATAATTTTTACAAATCTTTCTATCCCTCTTCCTAACTAGAGATGGTAATTTTCTCTGTGGATTTGGGGCCCCGCGGGGAAAACTCGAAATGGAGCGGGTTCGGGGGGACGTTATCGGGTATGAGTTCGGGTTCGGGAATTTTTTTATATCCCCGCAGTAGATTGGGGGCGGGTATAGGGATGCTATCTCCATCCCCGAACCTACCCCAATAGTCCCGATAATAATAATACTAATACTAATACTAATACTAATAATTATTATTATTATTATAATATGAGTATATTTTACATAATTTTTTATAATATCAAGAGTTAAATTTTAATAGCGAATCAATTTGAAGCGGGGATCGGGACGGGTATGTGGATTTAATCCCTGCGGGGGTCGGGGTGGGAATTCCCTGATTAGGTAAAACCAAGGATCGGGGCGGGGATACAATTCGGGGGCGAGGATGGGGATGGAAAACCCGTCCCCACCCTGCCCCGTCCCATTGCCATCCCTATTCCTAACCATAAAAAAGTCAATTTGCGATTTATTATTCTCACTTTTGAACGTGATCTAGTGTTCTTATTTTTTCTTAAAAAACATATTAGCTAGTATAATGTCATATGCTATTGCAAAATCTAATATAGTGTTCCGTTCTTTATTTCTTGTTCCAAACCCATAACTCTCATGCATCCTCTCGTATTCTTCATTTTTCACTTTGACATGTCTTTTTAGATCATCTTCTATTAAAATCATTTTATTTGGCAGAATGTTTTATAATACTTTATCTAGGTTATCCCAAAACCTTGATTTGGTATTTTTATCTAATTCTACTTAAGGTGTATATATATATTAATTAAGTTCATAGTTTCTTTCACCACTACTATTTTGAGAGCAATAATTCTATCTCCTTTTTTTACTACTCCTACAAGTTCATCCTTTAATGAACTATGTACAAAAATAATCACTCTATTTTTTGTTTTATTCTTTTCTGTTTATCATAACTTAAAACCCGAGTTCTCTATCATCTTTACCTTCTGACCTACCCATGTTGTCTCTTCTACACACAAATTATTAATTTTTTCTTAATTATCTACTACCTTCATTGCTGTACCAGTGAGGGTTTCTATGTTTCATGTTCCAAATCTTAGATTATTAGTTTTCCTATAATATATTCTTATTCAACCTATGATGTAAGAACTATTACCTATTTAATACTATATTCAGGTTCTCATGGAGATGCGCGGTCCTTACCGATATGTTAGACCCTGTAATGCAAACTCTTGTGTATTTATCACTACACTTGAGTTTTGGATATGTAGTGGTCCTTATCGATATGTTATAGTCGAATCCTATTACGCGTTCCTTTCGGGGACAATCTAACATTGACACAATAATTTAATGGATTCATTCATTGAACATTTGTCATGGTTTAACGTTGATCGGCAACCTAACACAATTCTTTTTCTTTATTCGGGCTTGGGACCGTTCATGACTGGGTCGTCATGGACGGAGTTTATATTACAAGACTGAGAAGGAAAAAAATGCTGCAGCTGATATTACATTTTTAGAGATTGGGAGTAGAAATGATGCAATATCACCATAATGTGGAACTAGAAGTCTCCAAAGCTAGTTGAAGGTTAGTCACCTCCAGTAGTCATTTCAAAGTAGAAGACTAGTCAGTCTGTGTGTCATCAATGATGCTGTTGTTGGTGATGCCACAATTTCAATCCCGTGCTTGTCTGAGTCAGAAATAATCAACTATAGCACAGGCAACTTGGTCATATAAGTGAGGGAGGGTTCACCAAGTTGTGTAGACTTGAGTAGAGTGGTCTCCCATGTTGAAATGCAAATTGGAACTCTATGAAGGTTATTTGTTCGAGATATAGCAACATTACCATGCTAGTTTAAGCACAGGTGAATAATGGATGAAGGCCACACTTGATTAGATTTATTGTTATGTTTGGAGGTCATCTTAAATTTCTTTGACAGATGGAGAAAGTGGAACAAGGTATATGCTGATTTTGATGACTTCCAAAAAAATGTGGGCGTACTTCCTCTAGCAGAAGAGAAGTGTTCAAGACTACAAGGTTTTGAAGGTGCTGACTGATGACAACAAAAAATGGGTTTCTAGGAGGATGACGCATGTTGTCTTATGCACTCTGCCTAAGACATGTCTTTGGAGGTTGTGTGCTGTGTGCCACCTAATGAATCTGTCTCATTCGGCTATTATTTAAAGACACTTGAATAGGTAGCACTTAGTGATGCTGGCAAGATAATGATTATCCAACGAGCTAATGAGAAAGAGATTGATGAAGAAGGCAAGAAGAGAAAACCATCGTCCTCAGGATTTTTTTGAAAAAAAGAAATTTTATTTAATAATCGAGGATAATTCTTCAAATAGCTAAATAAATATTTATATAGACTCTAGACTCTAAGACCTAAAGAAAGGAAAGAAATCTTAACATCAAGGTTTTGGGTGCCGATCGGTTTCGGATGGCACCAGTGAAACTGTATCGTTCCGCTGGAGCGCCGAAACTGGCTCGAGGTCGCGATTGGTATCGAAGCGTCACGCACCGTCATGCGGCGACAACGGCGAGTCGGCGACAGCGAGATTCGCGGCGCGCAACAGAGAGAATCGCGCGACAGCGAACGCGCACGACACAGGAATCGCGTGTGTCGTACGCCAGAGGCATCGCGGGACTCCCCGGCGTCGCCGGAGGGGTCGCCGGAAGCCTCCGGCGTCGCCGGAAGCATCGCCGGACGGTGGTGGAGCTGGACGCGCGACTCCTCCATCTTCGGCGGATCTCTGGCGGGTCCGTGGGATTCCCGGCGTCGCCGGAGAGGTCGTCGGAAGGCTCCGGCGTCGCCGGAATCTTCGCCGGACGCTGCTGGAGCCATTGGACGGCTGGCTCCGGCGGATCTCGGCGGCGCGGCATGATCGGCTCGGCGGCGAAAAAGGAAAATCGGGAAAAATTTCCCGATTTTCTCATGTAAATGGGATTTAAAAAAAAGAAAATGTTTATTTATTTAAATCCAACATTTCCTTTCTAAATTCAAAAAATTAAATAAATTTAATTATTGAATTTTCTGAATTTATTTTTCTATTTTAAATATTATTTAAAAATTCTAAAAAATTTTTAGAAAACCTAAATAAAATCTAAAAAAAATCAAAAAAATTTATTTTATAATCTGATAATTATTTATTATTTTTACTGTTTTATATTTAATTAATATTTTAATATTTTTATCATTTTAAACATATATTATTTAAATAATTAATATTATTGTTCCAAGTTTACTTGATAAAAATGTGTTATTTTAGAGAACCATGAAATTGATTTAAGCAGAATGCTACAAGAACCCATGTTTTCATCTGATTTACGTCACTCCTTTTGGTATTAGTAAGGTAACATATTGTAATGTATCAATTTTAATTCGAGTTATTGATAGATCAATTTTCTTTAAAGAAAGTTATATTTAATTGTTTTCTTAACAATATTAAGTTGTTCAATAATTGAAAACATATATCAAATTAATATACAACTTATTTTTAAATTATACACAATAAATATATATTTATCTAATAATTATTATATATAAATAAAAAATACCGAAACCATATCGGCACGAAACGATACGATACCGAAACCGTATCGTTCCGGTCTGGGACCGAAACATCGGCACGGGTCGAAATTTTAAACCTTGCTTAACATATAAATTTCAATTCCTATCTTGTAAAAAAGGAAAATTTATTATCAGACTCACAATCCTAAAAATTTCCTAAACGGACTCAAAATACAAAAATAAAAAATACCTAAAATATAAAAAAAATTCAAAAATAATAATAAAATTTTTTTGATCCTCTTGCATTTGTCACCTCGGGTTAAAAAAAAAAATCCGTCCTTGAATTTAGAATAGTATTAGGTGGTAGCCCATGAGGAAGATCATTTGACACCAAATCAATAAAATCTTCTAATAAATGTTGGACTTTAGGAGCCCTCAGCAATCCAGATGATGAATATAGTTGTACTAGAACTGGACCCCCCCCCCCCCCCCCCCCCTCTTCAATTAGAGGAATGATAGAGAGAGTGAAAATGGGAAAGTGAAAAGTATAGTGAATGACGCGACACTTTACATGCACACGTCCGATTATCGCTTGGACACCATCACTATACCTTGGGGGGCACGGTGAATCCGTCGGAGATCGTTGCATGCAAAGTGCCACACCATTCACTATGCTTTTCACTCTCCCTATCATTTTTCCTTCAATTATTCGTAGAGCGTTACTAGAATTAAAAGTAAGATTCCAAAGTGCCCCAATAATAGTCTCATAAACATTTTCAGAATCAGAACGTGCCAATGCAATCAAAGGTGCTACACCTCCTTCCCTTCCAATCGCAATGCTATTAGCCTCTGAAACTTATAAACCCCACAAAGCCCCAGCAACCCTTTCCTGCATACCTTGGGAAGCATTTGAACAAGAATGTGCAAGAGCTACCAATGCTTCAACTCCACCAACTAAAGCAATGGCTTCTCTATTTCTATCATCAAAAGATAAATTCCATAAAGTACCAACGGCTTCTTGCCTTATACCTTTATTTTAAGAATAAGTTAACCGCACTGGCGCCTCAAGTGCACCTGCCTCTTGACCAACAATGGCATTGTTGTTGTTGCTGTCGCCATGGGCTGCCAGATTAGCAAAAACTCATGCAACGTGTTCTTTGACTCCCTCAACTTTGCATGATTTAGCAAGTGTCACCCGTGCACAGACACCACCAGCAACTGCAATCTCCACGCTGCACTTTTCATCAGCAGCCAGATTCGCAAGTGCACCATCCCAACAAGATCGAGGAAGTTCCAAAAGCAAAGGTATTCCACCATTTTGCATCACTGGCTTTGCTCTTGCAGGTTCACACCTGTTGCTGCTCTTTCCTGCACATCCTCTTGTGAGTTTTTTGCTAATTTTAGCAGCATCGAAGCCCCTTGTCTTGACCAAAAATCATCCATCCCATGTGGATGACTGTCTACTATTCGAAGAAGCAAGTGTGAGAAGATCCACTCTAGCCAGATCATGATGTCATTCAGATTCTTATCCTCATTCTGAAAATTTATCCATTGCACAAATATAGTTTGCTCATTCAAAACTGATCCCTTAAATAGAGAAATAATTCCCCTAAAAACATCAGTAAACTGGGTAAGTAGAAGCTTCCCCTTAGTGTTGATGAACGTGCTGGGATTTCAGCTCCCTTCCTCATCAACTGCAGAACAGTTGAGAGCACAGAGTACCTTGAGATTCCTTGACGTGGAGAGAAGTCTTGAGATAACATTAATAGCAGAAACATCAGTTCTTGAAACATCCAAACCAACAAGGTTGGGAAGGTTACCCTAAGATGAGGAATTTGTAGCCAACTGTATATTCCTTCAGCCGGCTATCGAGTGAAATCTCAGTGATACCACATTCTCTAGGGCAGCCTCATCAACCTTTCTGCAATCCAAAAATGCGATTTCTGATAACTGCGGGCAGTGTCTCACGAGGGCATTAATGGCGTCTCTATAAACATCCCGGATGCCAGAGAGATGCAACCGCTTCAGTCTAGTGCAACACTTGGCGACAGGGAGGGCTAAATCACTGACTACTCGCACGCAAGAATCTAGGCCGATCTGAAAGTTCTTGAGGGCCTCATGGCGCGCGACGATCACAGAAAAGGTGACGTCTATTATCTCACCGCAATAATCCCTAACAATTTTTTGAGGTCGTGCGCTTGTAAGTTGATGAGGGCGGAAGCGGTCTTGGATCTATGGAAGTGGAGTTGGCGAAGGCAGATGCATCGCCCTGCAAGGGTGCCCATAGTGTTGGGTTCGCAGCGGTAGGCACGGAGGTCAAGAGATGTCCAGAGGCATAGGGAGGAACCAAGGAGGCGCTAGTCACAACAATTGGAGCCAGAGACGGGCGTTGTTGTAGTAATTGAGTTTAGAAAAGAGTTGTACCACTGTGTCCTGTGCCAGTGGAGGGAATCGCATCGCTGGTTCCATTAGGCCTGTTCTATTTCATCAAGCTCTTGCGGTGGAAGAGCAATGACGAAAGGCACCGGTCGAACTCTATGGATTGAGAGAAGGTTGCTCCGTCGAAAGGACCGACAAAAGTTCCATGGAAGTGGTCGGACGCAGAGTGGGCTGGATCGATCAAGTGGAGGTGTTAACGGAAGGGATGAAAGATTGGGGCTTGATGAAAAAATCCTTGTTATCAACGCCTTCGACAAGGCGTTATCAGTGCTTGAAACCTGTAACATGTCGTCATCAATTTCATCGACAACTTCTTCATCTTGGTCATTTGGGTCAAATTTCTCCTCTAAATCTCTTCGAATCCGTCCAAGTTGTCTAGGGCATCGAAACTATCGTCCTTCATGGAAAAACCTAATCATTCCTGGAACGGAGTTTGAGTGCGCCTAAAAGCGAAACCAGAAGTAGGATAAGAGAACTTATAACCTTTACAATCACAGTGTGAGACTTCCTCGGTTGGAACCTGCTTCTCACGATCTCGACCACGTACCTCACGATCTTCAAGGCCTTACGCCGCTAGAAGCTTGGTTAAATCTGCGACTTGCCTCTATACAATCTCGTCTTAAGTGCAATGACCACGGTGCGAGGTTTCCTTAGTCGGAACCTGCCTTACATGACCATGATGACCTTTCATTGGATATGTTACTCGATTTCCTCAAATCGAACTCATCAACTCTGTTACCAATTAACGCTGGGCAAGATAGTGATTATCCTGCGGGCTAACAAGAAGAAAGATTGGAGGAAAAGACAAGAAGAAAAAACCACCATCCTCAAGATTTTTTTGGAAAAAAAATTTATTTAATAACCAAATAATTTCTCAAACAACTAAACAAATATTTATATAGACTTTGAACCCTAAGATTCAAAGAACGGAAAGAAATTCTAACATATAAACTCTAATTCCTATCTTGTAAAGAAAGGAAAGAAATTCTAAAAGAAATAAAAAATTATTAACAACTTCACAATCCTAAGATTCCTAAACGGATTTAAAATAAAAAAATACAAAAAAGATAGAAATTATCAAAATTACCTAAAAATCTGAAATTACCAAAAAATAAAATTTCTAAAAAATAATTAAAAAATTCCTCCTGCATCATTTTGGTTCTTTGCATAGGCTCATGTGAATGGATGAAAATGAGAGTCAAGATCTAACAAAAAACTTGCCTCAAGGGCAACATCCATTTGAGCATCCATCATTAAGTGTGCTAACCTTAGAATTTCTCCTATGTCATGTTTAGCATAGTAGTGCATACATGTTACCCTGTAGATATCTCAGTGTCACTCATAGAGAAAGATGAGATTCAAAATAGTATATAACATTAGATTTAATGAGGCTTAACAAGTTTGATTATTGTGGTTATTTTGTCATTATATGTTTGATTGTACCTACTCGTGATTTCCCCTCATCTTGGACTTTCCATGTATATCTGTATTTGCATTTGGTTTATGTTGTTGTGGGTTGTTGTTTTGCCATGGGTTAGATCATATATATAGTTACAATGGCAACACACAAAACATGACCTGGTGTCCAAGTCAAGGGACCTTGCCATATCATGTATCTAAGTTCATATGATAGTATGTACAAAAATTTTATGACTAATAATCACAAAAAGTTGCCCAAGGGTTTAAAATTACTTGAACAAGAATTAAATATATGACTGTATTTTCTGATAAATCAGAACTACCTCCTAGAGGAGTTGAATAGACAATATAAAAATTTTCATTCAATTACAACACTTAAATCAGATGGTAGATTCAAGTACACGTGTAAAAATAGTATATAAAAATACGCAGTGGAAAGATGTTTGAGAAGAATAAGTAATTGACAATGATAAAATAACTTGCGAAGACAAAATAAATTAACTTGCAATAATATAATAGAGTGAGATGTGATGGCAAAATAAATTAATTTGCAATGATAAAATTGAGCGAGATGCTATGGGAAAATTTAATAAATGCAATAAGAAAAATAATTAAAGTGCAACGAGAAAATAATTTAGTACAATTAGAAAATAATTAACTTGCAATGAGAAAGATAGATAAATTGCAATAAGAAAAGTAATTAAGTTGCAACTAAAAGAGTAATTAAATTGTAATGAGAAAAATAATTAAATTGCAATGAAAAGAATAATTAAATCGCAATGAGAAAAATAATTAAGCTTGTTATAGATTTGAATATTATATTGTCTTGCATAGATTCATATACTCAATCCCAAATTATTGGGAAAAATATGGCTTGATGAGGAGGGGGATCATAACAAAAGTTGCCCAAGGTTATTTGTTTTTACTACATATGTGGCTTTTTCAATGTAAGCACTATTAATATGTTGCTGCAATTCAGCATTCTTGTTTCATCCATATCATATATTACCACCTCGTCTCAGTTTCTTTACAGTTAATTAGTTCATAGAGATGAAAATGAAATGGCAGACAAACCTTCATCCTATTTTATGTAAAATAGTATTTTCTAGTTCCATTATAATCATTGCTCTGCAACTTGGGATCTATATGGTTCTTTCCATTACACTGGAGATCAATGGGTGCCAAACTCCTAGCTTTGATTAGGTTAGACTATTGATCACTGGAACGTGGTGCTGAATAGCTAGGATTCTCACATTAAGTCAGAAAATCCAAAAACAATAGAAATTCTCTTTTTTACTTTTTTATAAAAATTCGGTTCAGGGTACGAATACCTTCATCACATAATTCAATAAAATATATTGAATCTATGTCACTGCCAGATTGGTACATGTATCAATCGAATAAATCTCCTTTTGATTGTTCAGTAAAAGGAAACAGGTGGGATCAGTCTTGAAACAATTCATTGCATTATTAAAATAAAATTGACCTGCTTCACCTTTTTGAGGGTAAATCGAATTGATCCTTCATGCTTTGATGCTTTAGTAAAATAAATTCTGCACTAGCTGACTAAGATGATTTCGCATTTTAACTACAGAGTATGCAGTTCATTCAATGATGCTACTCTTTTAAGAGGATCTGAGAATTAAGCATATGCATCTGATAATATATGAATAAAAAATGATTGCTGTCATTATTTCATGCGCTGTATGAACATATTTAGCAAGGTTTTTAGGCGGTAGTTTGACTACCCTCTGTGGTTGTGACTAACAATAAAGTCGCAAATGCTATCAGGTGCACGTGTTGCTAGCAACAGCAAGCTATGTAATGCATGATTAAACAATGCTATCATGCTCATTACTTGTTATATGTTCGTTTTCATCCTGTTTCATCCTGTTTGCAGCAGCATCCTTCTTCAGTTATACTTTCGATTGCCCTTATTCACTCAATCCTTTATAGCTTTTGCCGATCCTTTGTTGCAGATTGTGCTAAACCCAACCCAGAGGTCAGTGAAGAAATGGATAAGAATTTCACAGATCTTCTTGTGGAGGAATTGAAGTTGAAAGAGGAACATGCAACTGAAGCTGAACACCGTGCGGATGTTACATTGCTCGAGGCAAAGAAGTTGGCATCACAATATCAAAAGGAAGCCGACAAATGCAGTTCGGGGATGGATACTTGTGAAGAAGCCCGAGAGAGAGCTGAGGCAGCACTATTTCAACAAAAGAAACTAACAGTGCTGTGGGAGCAGAGAGCTCGACAGCGGGGATGGAAGAGTGCTCGTTCATACTGATGAATATTATGATCCATTTCCTGGTCCAATGACTTAACCCAGTCCTAGAATCTGATGTATTTGCTTGCAGCCTCCCAAGTGATCTCCCAATTTGTCCAAACTAGATTATCTCCTTAAAAGGAAGTGCACTAATGAAAAGTTGATTACATATTTATTATAATGAGTTTAAGCCATATATATGTAGGATAATATCCCACTGCAATCCACATTGTTTACCCTTGTATGACTTTTTGTGTCCTGCTGTCTAAAAAACAACTGAACCCGCCTAATTAGAGGCATGAAAGATTTAATGTTTTTCTTATTATATTGAGTGTGTTTGTAGTTTATGATGCGCAGGATGAACCATATTTGGGGGTTGTGCAATTAATAAATTTTCTTCCTTTGAGGTGGAAAAGATGATTGACTCGTCTCAGCATTCATTAATCTGTTTCAGAATTAATTCGGAAAAGATAAATAAGGAGAATTACTAGTTGTTATTATCCGGCAGCTAACTTTGAACCTCCAAATTCCGATTGAATGATCCTCTGACAACCCTAAACAAAAGTCACAATTTGTCTGCTATGCCGCTCTGTTTTCTCACATGGAGCTCTGGCCACCGGAAAGTGAAAGCGAACCATTGCCTTCTCCCAGTCCCCACCCTGTTGATAAGGGAGCCCTCTTGTCTTCCTCGTAGCTTCCCATCGTCTTCACGGCAAAAGCAACAGTTCGACTGGAGATAGGACCAGCCAAAAACAAGTACTCTAATTAAGGGACTTGGAAGCTCTGATACCTCCAATAATGGGTGGTCAAAATGAAGCATATCCGAGCACAATACTCACCCACACACCGATCCTCCTCTCAAACCGATCGAATTCGGAATTGCAGTTTGATTTGCAGATCTCCTTCACTGTGAGCGTGTGTGGCTCTCTTTCCTTATCTTCTCGACTCCACTCAACTTTATTCCTCCACGCCAGTGCATCAGTCCCATCTTTTGCTGCTTGCACGCCATGTCCCAAGAAGAGATCAGCTCCCTTGCATGGCTGGAGGAGCTGCAGCTCTTCGACGTTCTCACGTCCGACGCCGTTCGCTCGCTGCACGAGACGATCGATCAGGAGTGGGACTTCCTCCGGCGCAGCGCCTGCCAGACAGCGGCCGGCCGCGCCCTGTGGAGCCACGTCGTGCATGACCCCATGGCCGCGGTGTTGGCAGGGGAGAGCTGCCTCAGGAGCCTCTACGAGAAGATGAGGCAGGACAAGCTCAACAATGCCCGGGAAATCTCCGGCGTGATTCTTGCCATCCGAACTCTGTGGTTCGATTCCCGGCTGGAAGCCGCCGTCGACTCCTTCGCCGGCAGAGCCCCTCCTCAGGTTGTTCTCCTCGGTGCAGGTCAGTGAGCAGCTAACCATCACTGCAAACAGCTACGTTAATTTATCCTCAAGGCTTCCAATTCACAGGCATGGATGCGAGAGCTTACCGGCTGAGCTGCCTCAAGGAAAGCCCGGTGTTCGAGGTCGACTTCCCGGAGCTGTTGCAAATCAAGGCGTCTCTGCTCAAGGAAATAATGGCGTCTGCAAAAGAGCACCAGATTGCGATGCGAGCCAAGTCGTTGACCAGAGTAACAGCCGACATCAGAGAAGGAGACTGGATGGAGAAGCTGCAGAGGAGCGGGTACCTTCCGGAGAGGCAAACAGTGTGGGTGCTCGAGGGCATTCTTTACTACCTCCCTCACCTCCACGCCATGCAAGTCCTGGAGACCATAGCCGCCAGTTGCTCCTCCACCACGCGCAGTGTTCTCCTTGCGGACTTCATGAACAAGTCTTCCATCTCGCTCTCCAACTCCACCTACCAGTTCTACAGTGATTGGCCTGATCATTTGTTACCTAGTCTTGGGTATGGCCACGTTAAGCTGTCGCAGATAGGCGACCCTGACGCCAACTTTGGGCTGTTGACGGACTCCCACAACCTGTTCGATAAGCTAAGGAGCTTGCCGAGGTCCATGGAGATCCACCCGGAAGATGGAACACCTTGCAGGAGGTTGTACCTGGTGGAGGCCTCTGGCTGCTTGAAACAGGATTCCTAACTGATGAATGATGAATAAGTCATTGCTATGTTCATGGTGGTGGAAATTTGTTTGTTGATCGCAACTTTCATTGATGATTAATCAGGTAATAATCATCTTCAGGGTAGCCTAATTCGGGCGTAATAGTTAGGGATCAATTTCTAACCGGTATTTCTCCACCATACGTTCTCTTGCTTGTATATTTATATTTATCTTCCTTCATATCCGTAGAATAAGCTCAGGGGGCTACTGAGACATCAGACCTACCTTTAATCAGGTAACAAATCAAATATGAGATGATCAAATTTTCCATCAAGATGGCAAAAAAGCGATTCGCTTTCCTTTAACGTCCTTGTCAATCCGTCTCAAGATCAACATGGATGATATAAATCATGGGGGCTACTAGCCTGAATGTTGTGGCTAGCGTGTAAGGAGGACAGACACATTGGCTTCGTCAAGTTTTAACCCTTAGACTTCAAGATAGCAACACTCACGCACTAACCATCAATCCATCCCGTGAGAAAACATACAATAAATTCTTAATAATACACCGGACCAGCCCCCTTGAAAATTTTTCATCGAGAGGTCCATCCTAATAGCCAACATTCAATCCCATTAAAAAGAAAAGTTCTTAATAATACGTCTAAGTTTTTCTATCGAACATCAAGAAAAAAATTTACAATAATACATCATATCTAAGTTGAATTTTTAATTTTTAATATATCGTTAAAGAATTTAATCATAACACCCTAATCGGAGGTGAACCAACATTCATATTCTCTATATGGAAAGATCTACATCTGCGGTTCGATCCCCAACTACAGCATATTTACAGAAATTTTTCATCCAAATGAGGCACGAACCTTGCGACGCTGGGCTTCTAGACATGAGGCACGAACCCTGCGACGCTGGGCTTCTAGACCGCTCACTGTAAGCGCTTCTCGATTTATCCTAATGGTCGGTGGGAAATTTTTATGTGATCGAGTCGGTCGTCCGAGGTTGATTGAAAAAACTTCGTTAATTATTATATTTTTTTTATGGAAAGATCCGATGGTCAACCTAATAAATATTTAAAATTTGAATTCAAATTAGAGGAGAAAGTCCAAGTGGCACGTTCACCGGGACCGGCGCGTCGGCCCGTTGGAGCTATGGTCTTGCCTTCCAATTAACTAACCGCGGTTAGCTAATCCTGGGTAACCGAAACCCTAACATCGCTCCCCACCACCCGCCTCTATTTAAAATCCATGGCCGAGGCACGAAATGGAGCTCAAGGCATTCGACGGCGTCTTAGCACACGCCTCAATTTCTTCTGCATTTCCATCTTTTTTCTTCCCCCCTCGATTCCATTCCTGATCTGCGAAGATGAGAGAGTGCATCTCGATCCATATCGGGCAGGCCGGTATCCAGGTCGGAAATGCCTGTTGGGAGCTTTACTGCCTCGAGCATGGTATCCAGGTTTGTTTTTCCTTATTTTTATTCCCCATTGATCTTCTAGCGTTCTTCCCCTTTGTCAGATCTAAGAATTTTTATTTTGATCTAGATATTGTTTGTTGATCTGCCGATACGTGCTGTTTTTGCGTTGATCTGTTTTTCATTAGGGAAGTCTGTTTAGTTTTCTTGCCTGTTCTTATTTGTGGGAACTAGGTCCGTGGTTTGTTTGCGATTAGTGATCGTATCTCAAATTTTTAATGTCATGCTGCATTCCTTTTGCACCTCCAATTTTTTTCATTCTAAAAATGAATGATAATAGGGATCTGTTTTGTTGCTTGATGGTTCTAGTTATCCCCGTATGATGATGTCCAATGCCAAAGACATGCATTGCTACAATAGTTGGAGACTATCTCTGATATATGTGAATTAGGTTCCTCTTTTTTTATTTTTATTTGTTTTTAGATCAATTTCTACAGTTTAGAGCCCTTCTATTTTGAATAATTTTCCTCCCATCTATATTTTACCAACATTAACAATACGTTTTTCTCCAGCCTGATGGCCAAATGCTTAGTGATAAAACCATTGGTGGCGGCGACGATGCATTCAACACCTTTTTCAGCGAGACTGGAGCTGGGAAGCATGTCCCCCGTGCGGTCTTTGTTGATCTAGAACCTAATGTCATCGATGAAGTACGAACTGGCGCATATCGCCACCTCTTCCACCCTGAACAGCTCATTAACGGCAAGGAAGATGCTGCAAATAACTTTGCCCGGGGCCACTATACCAGTAATTACATTAACACCTAAGTTCGTTTTGGTTTTATGCAATTGTAATCGATCGCAACATGTTTAACAATTTTTATGTTCCTTCCATTGCAGTTGGCAAAGAAATTGTTGATCTCTGCCTTGATCGCATCAGAAAGCTAGCCGACAATTGCACTGGTCTGCAAGGGTTCCTGGTTTTCAATGCTGTTGGTGGAGGCACTGGCTCTGGCCTTGGTTCTCTTCTCCTTGAGCGTTTGTCCGTGGACTACGGCAAGAAATCTAAGTTGGGCTTCACTGTCTACCCATCTCCTCAGGTCTCTACCTCTGTGGTTGAGCCCTACAACAGTGTTTTGTCGACCCATTCTCTTCTGGAGCACACTGATGTGTCTGTTCTCCTTGACAACGAGGCAATCTATGACATCTGTAGGCGTTCCCTCGACATTGAACGCCCCACCTACACAAATCTCAATCGCCTCGTCTCTCAGGTCTGTCGTTGCTGCTTCATGCGGCTTGGTAGTTAATTTATGACTAACCTGTTCAATGACAGGTCATTTCTTCTCTGACCGCATCACTGAGGTTCGATGGTGCTCTGAACGTCGATGTCACCGAGTTCCAGACCAATCTGGTTCCATATCCAAGGATCCACTTCATGCTCTCATCCTATGCCCCTGTCATCTCTGCAGAGAAGGCTTACCACGAACAACTCTCCGTTGCTGAAATCACCAATACTGCCTTCGAGCCTTCTTCCATGATGGCAAAATGCGACCCGCGTCATGGGAAGTACATGGCTTGTTGTCTCATGTACCGTGGAGACGTCGTGCCTAAAGATGTTAATGCCGCCGTTGCCACCATCAAGACCAAACGCACCATTCAGTTCGTCGACTGGTGCCCGACCGGGTTCAAGTGCGGGATCAACTACCAACCGCCCACCGTGGTGCCTGGCGGTGATCTGGCCAAAGTGCAGAGGGCTGTGTGCATGATATCCAACTCCACCAGCGTCGCCGAAGTCTTCTCGCGCATCGATCACAAGTTCGACCTCATGTATGCTAAGAGGGCCTTTGTGCACTGGTATGTTGGTGAGGGAATGGAGGAAGGAGAATTCTCTGAGGCTCGTGAGGATCTTGCTGCACTGGAGAAGGACTATGAGGAGGTTGGCGCAGAGTGCCCCGTCGACGAAGAAGGCGAAGAGGATGAGTATTAAGTGCTCTCGTCGAGTTCCCTCTTACTGTTTCTGTAATGTGTGAGGCTGCCGGTCATTGTGATTTCTACTGTTTAAGTGGGTACGTTTCTGTTATTAATAAGATACATTTCTCACCGTGGCATGGCCCAACATATAAGGGAGTGGCCTTTACTGGACCAACCAATTCGAATCAATTTTGGACCTCACTTGAGCAGATATAGTATCCTTGGTAGCGAGTCATCTGTCTGCCCACCTTATCTCCAAATCCCTTTCCTTTCCTTTATCACACGAACCTCTCTCAATTCCCCACGGCAACTGTTTGATTTTCCGAAACTTCAATGGCAGCTATCTCCGCAGCAGCAGCAGCACTCTCAGCCGTTTCATGCTCCGGAACGAGGAGGAGCAGGACGCCCAGAGTGCGGTACGTCCGAGGCCTGAACTCCTTCTCAGGGCTCAAGGCCGACAACGAGGTGTCATCCCTCGGCCAACCGACGACCGCCGCAAGGTCCTTCGCTAAGGTTGCGAGCTCCCTGCGAGCGCCGCCGAAAGGGAGCAGAGGCGGAGCATTGTCAACGACCTGCAACGCCGCGGGGGAAATTTTCCAGATCGCGGCGATCATGAACGGCCTCGTCTTGGTCGGCGTCGGCGTCGGGTTCGTGCTCCTGCGAGTGGAGGCGTGGGTGGAGGAATCGGAGTAGATGCACGCCTGCAGCATTATTCATGTAAATGATGATAATTCCGTCTCCGCGAACTTTTATTTGGTTTATTTGCAAGCAACAATTTCTTTTCTGAGATACACCAAAGCGGAGTGGATGTGTAACATTCATATATTTGCAAATTAAAATGTTTAATTTATGTAAACATGCCTTTAATTAATAGTGTAGTAACATATGACATATTGTTACGATGTCTCAAGATCAAATCCTAATAAAGTTAAATGTCGCATAGTTATTATTTGAACTATTAATTTTCATAATTTATCTTTTTCATATTAATTATGGATTGTCAAGAGCTCTGAAAATAACGAATCGTTTTTTATCATTGATGGGGTTGAATAGCCTATGACTAGCATATGAGATAAAGAGAACAAATCCTCTGCCCTCAATGGGTAATTTATGTAAACAGATAACAAATCTTTTGTCCCCAATGACCCTCTGTCCCCGTGTCCCAACTCATCAGCGATGACCGACGAGTCCTCCGATCGTCGATAGGAGACACCACCGACCCGACCGCTGTCCCGAACAAAACTAGACCCTAGGGGTACAGTGAACCCGTCGGAAATTCGTCGCAATTACGATCTCGTCGGATTCACCGTCAAATCCGGCGAGATCGCAATTGCGACAATTTCGACCGATTAACTGTTCTCCCAGGATATCGTTTGATTCGAGACAACGATCGGAGACTAATGATGGTCAATCGGCGATCGGAGGACTTACGGGTTATCGCCGATGAGTCCGGGACATGGGGACACGAGATCGTCGGGACAGAGGATCCCGTTTGATATAAACATGCCTTTAGCTTATGACATATTATCATCATGATGTTTGAAGATCAAATCCTAACAAAGTTAGATGTCTATCTTCACTTATACATTAATCATTATCCGAGCTATTAGTTTTCATAATTTATCTTCTCTGTATTAACTATGGATTATCAGGAGCTCTGAAAATGAATGAATAGCTTTTTATCAACAACAGTGCGCCTAGTTATTATATATTTCTCTACTATTTGTTCAAGGAATCAAAAGGCTGCCATGTCGCCTTGAAGGCGGATCCTCACCTGCACCACCACCGCAGCTAGCGCCGTTCTGCACGAGTGCATGCCACTTTAATGAGTGGGGCAAGAATCATCCAACCACAATGCCAATTGCTTCTTTTAAGCCCACTCGCCGCTTCTCTTTAGCAGCATGCGGCACCCACCACGCACGCCAGGATTCCTGCCAATTCTGCTACCAATTCCACAGTTAATCCCGATCTCATGACGCCGGCTTTTCTCTGCCCGAGCAGCTGCGGCGCCATCGGAGGCCGGCGCGCCAACCGCTCCCTGCCCGCCCGTGCACGGCCGGCAGGCTGTAGTCGGCTTGACCGGGCGGCCGCGTGGGTCGGCAACGGCATCTCCGCTGCGTTCTTCGTGTCTCTGGAGCGCTGCTCCTGTATCAACCTCGCCACCGAGGAGGAGGAGGAGGAGGAGGACGAGGCTAAGGACGTGCCTTTGATCCGCGACTCCGGCGACTTCGAAGGCGGAAAGAAGAGAGGAAACTCAAGGAATAAGAAATATTAGGGGGCATTTGGTTTGTATTTTTCAGTTTGTTTTTCATTTTTATTTTTGGTAGAAAATACGATTTTCTGAAAAACTTATTTGGTTTGTATTTTTCAACTTTATTTTTCAGAAAAAAACATAGTGTTTTCTAAAAAATTGAAGAATGAAAAAAAATTATTTTTCAAAAAATTAAAAAATACGATTTTTAAAAAATAAAAATAAAAAATGAAACAAATCAAACGCCTTTAGAAGCTCTAGCTGTGCGCTTCAGTTGATCGTGCGGGTTTATTTATGCATTATTCTCCGATCTGCCAGATATCTCAACTAATTATCGGAGGATGGCTTATTTATTTTCTCTCCGGAAATTAATTTAAATCCATCCATTCTTTATTCGATTCTTGCAATATTCGATCGCCGATCGGCTTAGATTGCGAGTGTATGCGTAGTTATTTAAAAAAATGTTTTTTAATTACATATAATTAATTAACCTTTGAAAAAAATTAGCCACGCTCAACTTAGATTGTGATTCACGATCGCCCACTCATGTTTGAATTCATGGATCTGCATATATATATATCCCTAAATAGATAAAGCATATCCCTATATATATATATATATATATATATATATATATATATATATATATATATATATATATATATATATATATATATATATATATATATATACAGATCCCTAAAGTTTTCTAAAAATAGTAAGAATTATGCTTTTCGCGTAAATAACACCTCCCTAAATAGAAAGTCTAATGAATGAAAATAGATAAATCATTATATTGTCATTTTAAACTTAAAATATGATAAACTTTTGATATTGTTCTTTTGAAATTGTAAAAATATTTAAATTATTTTTGAAATTCTGATACATGGTATTAATAATTTCAATTATGTCTTTAAATATTTTTTAAAACATAACCACTTACAAGATAAACTTTTGAGAGTATATTTTGAAATTTAAAAGGATTTAAAATTATTTTATTAATCTTTGTTTGTGTATATATAAACTGATTTTTTTAAAAAAATATTAACTATCAAAATTGTTGCTTAAATAACATATCTATATACATATAAACATAAAAGTTTTTTAAAAATAGCAACTATCAAATTTCTCGTAGAAACAACATATCTATATATATAAAAACATAAATTTTTTCTAAAAATAGTAACTACCAAATTTAATACCTATATATATATATATATATATATATATAAGTTTTTTAAAAAATAGTAACTATCAAACTTCCCACCTAAATAACATATTCATAAATAGAAATTATATATATATATATAGTAATAATATGTTGTAGAACATATGCTACATAACTGTGAGTACCTATATAGTGGCAACCTGCATATCATCCATCAAAAGTGTGTGATAGAGATGGATAATCAAGATTAAGTTGTTGAAGATCATGCGGTCGGCAATAGGGGTGAATTGCCCCTGCAAATTTAAGCCTATCTTTTGTCTTGCTTAAACATAAATGGATGTTAGTTATCAAAAATAAATAACATAAGCAAAAAAAACTAAGCGAAAGAAAAGAGGCATAGACAGTTACTTGGATTGCAATTAGGAAGGTTGCTAATCCAAGGTTGCAATAGGGTACTTCTTCCTTGATTCCTGTAGAATTATTTATCTTAAATGCATGGTTGTTTTATTATATGAGTAGGTTGCTTTACCTTAAATCTATTTGTCTTATTTTTCCATTGATAGTTATTCTTACTTGACCTTTGAGTAATATTCTAAAATGTTCAGTTAAATGGTCTCATCTCTTGATTTCTGATCTAAAGAGTATCGCGTGTACTACAGTACCATCATGTGACCTATCTAGGGTGTGGTTGACATTAGATAAACCCTACCTAGTAGATTAGTGCATGTTTATTTACTTTGGTGTTTATTGTACTTCGTATCGTATTGACTGCATGATTTTTGGGTTGATTAAGGTTGTGCATATTAGAGACATGCACCATAGCATTATTTGCATGCCGATGACCACTGACTCCCTTGTGGTTGAGATGGGTCATCGATCTTATTTCTTATTGTGTAACGCTCAGTTGAAGTTGTGTGCAGACAGTTGATACTTTCTAGGTATTTGGAGTGCCCACAGATATTTAATTTTGAGTTTTATAGTCATAAGTATTACGACTTTTATACAGGGCTACAAGTATTGTGGTGTATTTGTATAGCTACAGGTTTTGACGCTTGTATCTTGACCACTCGACCTACCCAATGTAGTGGTGGTTGGTGTGTGTACAGTGTAGGTCATCGCATCATGTGCATATTATGTATTGTGTACTTGCTTGTGTTTTCTGCACTTATTTGAGCAATGATTGTTCCATTTGATTGACATGTATATTCGATTATAATTTGTATTTATTGTATGATTTGGATCTGCTCGACAGTACTATTAGTCTACTGAGGTATTAGGGGGATTTTTGATCATGTCCCTACTTGTTATATTGGTTTTCAGGTATGTTTATTTGTACAAATGCATTTGATGTATATTCTTTATTCCAGAGACTGTATACCCTTGATTTTGTATGTTTATTCTTACCCTTTTATATATCATGCATTTATCTACTCTTATACTCGCAGAGTTCGCCCGGACTCACCACCCTCATTCTTCTTTTTATTTCAGGTAGTTGATAGTCATGTCTCGTGTCGGTAGGAGAGAATCTAGCTGCCGGTCCCTATTTGAATATTATTTTTATTTATTTTCACACTCTCCTAGCATTCTTATCGTATTAATGTCGTCTTAGTTATGTTTTTCATTTTGGATGATATTTGTTATTTCTATGGACGCGTATTTATTTACTTCAGTTGGATTTTGATTTGTCACATTTTGTTTACGGAGATTTACTTATTATGTTTATCATTTATTATACAAAATATTTAACTGTGGTTATGAATGTCAATCGAGTATGACTGAGCTAATTATATGTTGAGAGATGTATGTATTAAGTTTAAAATTATTCACCATACAGGGGAGATGTCCGATTTATGAGCGAGTATGGACCTTTGGGGGCATAACATGTATAACATGTATGATTAGTTTCAAATTATATCTAAAAAAATAATATGAGCGATTTTTTAACTTTTTATTAATTGTTATGAAAATCATTTCTATAGGATGGAGCGTCGGCAACCAGAGAAGTGATTTTTAAACTGATAATAAAAATGTAGAAGTCCTTAAAAATCGGTCTTGAAAATAATAAAAAAAAATCATGCTTATATAGTTGTTTTTTTTATAATGTGATACTTTATGTGTTTATAGTCTCATGATCGTAGAACTTATGCGATGCCTTGTAAAAGGTACAGTTCGTATATGTTAGAAATTTCTGGTCTTCTTTAACATATTGGAGTTTTTTTTGACCTATTAAGTTTCAATCTTAACTAGTGTAAATGTAAGCCATATGCATCCACCGGCTGCTAAACAAAGAGATTTTTTAATTAAAAAAAACAAAAATCATTATCAAGCAGAGTCCACTCTCAAGTCTTAAATCTCAAGTCCAGCAGCTACGGTAGAGACCACCTAGGCTTTGCTGCAGTGACCAACGGTTAGTAGAGATGAAAATAAGTCAGACAATTTGTCTCGAGTTTATGGCCTAATCTATATTTTTCCTGGTCTAACGTGATTTATTTAAAAATAGGATAATATTCAGATCTGTTTCAAAGTCTATTTTTGTCAGACTCAGATTCAATATAAAGATGACTACTAAGTTTGATAGATTGGTCTAGGCTTATTAAAATTATATATATATATATATATATATATATATATATATGTTTTGAATAATGTATCATATAAGATATGTTTTGAGATTTGTATGATGCAAGGTCTATTAAGGTTAATTTTCGATCAATTTAAATTCTTTGACTTGTTGACCTGTATAAAATATTTTAATTTACAGACTTTGTAAATAGGTCATAAGTTAAATCAGACTTAGGTCGGGAATAAAGTTTATAACAGATTACAGATCAGGCTCAGCCGTTCAGATCATTTTATTACTATACAGATTTAATCTGTTAAGATAAAAGTCTAGCCTCGCTGACCAGTGGGCTGCCTCACAAGTAGTGTGAAGAGCAAAATGATAGATAAAAAAGAAGGATAATTTTTTTGCTATGCAAACAGGAGGAAGCAAACATATAAAGAAAGATGAGTTTGAATAAGACATTTGATATATTTTAACGAGCGAACTAAAGTTTTTAGATTTTTAATTAAAGAGCACATTTAATTTTCATTTTTTTCATAACTATTTCAATACTAAATTAAAATATTTTTTTAAAGTTAAATTAATGCAAACTCAACTGAATCTTGAAAAAAAATTAATTATTTAATTATTAAATTAAATAATTGTATCTAAACTGACATTAAAAAATTTCTTTTTTAAAAAACGTTATTAAATTCTGATCTCCTAAATTTATCTATATTTATAATTTTAATTTTGAAACTTTAAAAAATTAAAGCATAAAAGAAAGTTAATAAAAAATAAAATACTAAAATTCATAATGATCTTCTAATTTTATTTATTTATTGTAATTAGATATTAAATAATAAAAAGGAATTTTTTATTAACATTTTAATTTTTTTATTATAATCTCAAAAATAAAAATATAGATAAATTTAATAGATCGTCGAGAATATAATAACAGTAAAGTTGCTTTAAATTCCTAATGGGAGTTAAACTTTGCATTCACTCCTTACACAAGTTTTTCTTTATTTTTATTTTCTGATGGAACGGAGTATAAAAGGGTGAAAATTGAGTATACATCAGTGAAAACTGAGTATAAAAGAGTAAAACTTGAGTATAAAAGAGTGAAAATTGAGTACATGGGTATTGATGTGGTGGATGCAACCTGTCATACTCAATTTTCTAACTTTTATACTCACTTGTCTTCAAACAATACTCACCAAACATCCCATCAGGGACTGCATGCAAAGAAATATTTGTGTAGGGATTACATGCAAAGTTGACTTGGTAAGTAGGGAGTTTAAGAAAATTTACCCATATAATAACATAAATTTTTTAGTGTCATCAAATTCCTTAATGAAATAATGAAAATTTTATTGTATTTTTAATACGGTTTAATTCAATTTAATTCCATTTCAATAAAAATTTATTTTTAATTTTAATTTGAATACTTAATTTATTCATCAACTGCAACTAAGCCAAGCAATTAACCTTTGGAAACGGAAATATAATTTTGTCCTAACCTAAACACCCCACTTTTTATTATCACTCTGTTTTATGGTTGCCCCCACGGGCTGGATCAGCTCGTGAGGTACTCGCCGTTTATATCGGAGGGCGTGGGTTCGAAGGTCGACGGTATGCGCGGGAGATAAAACCTCGGCTGCTGTTTAAAAAAAATCTCTCGCGCCTGGGTGCCTCACCTGCCCAGTATTCACCGTGATTTATCTCCTCTGAACACTTGTTAGGGTGACGGATCCTTTTTTTTTTTTTTTCATCTGTTTTATGGCACGATTTTTTCTCTCTTAGATTTCTGTTCTGTTTTTCTATTTTTTTTTTCTAACAGCCAAATCTTATTACTCCATTATCTACTTAATTATAACGGAATACCCGTAATATCCGATCAAGTAATGGAGCTGTATATAAAGAAGATCGTTCTCTCATCATCATTCACCTCTCTCGTTGCCTTTGCCCGCCGCCCGTCACAGTGGAGGTTCCCAGTTGGGAAGCCTACGCAGGCGGCGTCCTCCTTCTCGTCGAGTGGCAGGTACGGCTCCGCCACGTGTCAACTGGCGTACAACCCCAATTGATCTGCTACTTCTCGCGTCTCGCGGCTCCTAATTCCGAGGACGCCCACTTCGCTATCCGCCAGCCCTTCGACCACTTCACCGACCGGAACGCATGGAAGGAGGCGACGCGGCAGATGTTCTCCGCCGTGGCGGCCGACCACGTGCGCACTGCCGACCTCGAGCTTCTCGCATTGGCTTTCTCGATGTACACCGTTTCTGTGTTCGACCGGTTTTCGATCGCGGAGTTAGCCGAGGTGGAGATCGCCGCCGTCATCAAAGTCCCTGCCGCTCCTACCGCTTCCTCCAGCTACCTTCACATCTTCGTGCCTATGGAAGAGTATAGATATTGGACTTCCGGCGGCGACGACGCCGATATGGACGACGTGGAGTCCAGCGGAGGACCCAGTAGGTCGGCGTCTGCGGCGACCGTGGAGGATCTCCAGACGGTGACCCCGGAGGAGCCTGGCTCGTGTTCAATCTGCCTCGACGCAACGACTCGAGTTTTGGCGATGCCTTGCCGCCATCTATTTCACGAGGTGTGTTTGAAGGAGTGGCTGCTGCGGAGTAATTCCTGTCCCCTCTGCAGGTTTTCGCTCCCTGTCGCTGCAGAGTAGCGTTTAGATTACTAAATATGTTCTCCGTGGATCTATTTGTTTAATTTGATTCATGAGAATATGAACTCAGTGTAAATATTATTCATGAGACTCTATGATTATTAGCAATTCTTCACAATTTAGTAATCTGGATAAAGGTACTTTCCTTTGTCTTCACATGTTTGGAGTTAGGAGATATGCCAAGTTAAACTAGGCGTCTGGGAATCAACCTACGACTTGTTCCCGGATACAAATTTTCCACGTATTTGGACCCATCTGTTCGTACTATTCTTCTCAAAAACGAATTATTTAGTCTTCGATATTGGGATTGTTTTATCAGCTCGACCATAACCAGCAAGATATCGATCCTCCTGCAACATTTCAATGGAATCAATCGATGCTAAAATCATCAACCTATAATCGAAGGCCTCAAAGAATCAGACTACAATCCGCACACAAAGCCCCCATTCGCTAGATTCTTCTCCTCCTTTTTAAAAGTTTTCCTTTTCCAATCGGTGGTGAAAGGAGGTCAAAAGATCATATCACTCCAAAGTGTGGACTTGTGCAATCAAACAGAGTTGCAAGTTCTTCTTGATGTAGACCTGGTGCCGCTGTATATGGTCACTTGAAGATCTTTCTTGTTATTCTTCAATTTCAAAAAGGTTGGAACCGCCAACCCAGCGGCCCCCTGGTCTCTGCCCCATAAGTGTCCAGAGGGGGTAAATCACGGTGAATGCTGGGCAGGCCAAGACACCCAGGCGCGAGGGATTTTTTTAAACAGCAGCCGAGATTTCACCCCTCGTTCATACTGTCGACCCTCGAACCCACGACCTCCATTTCAAATGCGAGTGTCTTAACCAGCTGATCCAGCCCGTGGGGGCATCAGCTGATGCCTCTAGCTTCAGGGAGTGCTTCTCCTTGGCATGGAGGAACCCTTATGTGCTTAGGTTGGCCTTCTCTGCAGGAATTGGAGGCCTACTCTTTGGTTAAGATACTGGTAATCTCTTGATTTCTTCTATGCTTTCGTAATTTGGTTGAACACTTTTCTCCCTTGGAATGGTTTAGATCTGGTGGATAATTAGATTCTTGAGTCTGCAAATTTCTGACAAAGTAAGCTAAAACAAAGAGCTTTGATCCTTGTTGGTTAGGTGTGATATCAGGAGCCTTACTTTACATTCGAGACGATTTCTCGTCGGTGGATAGAAAAACATGGCTTCAGGTGATGAAATGAACCCTAGAATTATCTGCTTGATCAAGATAACAAATAAACCCTGGATTTGGCATCGCCGTCGAAGGTGAAATAACGCGGAAAGCACTTACAGGAGAGCATCGTGAGCACGACGGTGGCCGGAGCGATCATCGGCGCAGCGATTGGCGGTTGGGCCAACGACCGGCTCGGGCGGCGGACCGCGATTTTGGTGGCGGACTTCATCTTCTTCGTCGGCTCCGTGATCATGGCCTCGGCGCCCAATCGCGGGCCGCGTCTTCGTTGGGCTCGGCGTTGGCATGGCCTCGATGACGTCGCCGCTTTATATCTCGGAAGCCTCGCCGGCCGGCATCCGCGGCGCTCTCGTCAGCACGAATGGCTTCCTCATCACCGGGGGACAGTTTCTCTCTTATCTCATCAACTTGGCCTTCACAAAGGTAAAGAATCCGTGGAGTTGCTGCGATTCCAGCCATGGTACAATTTATTCTGATGCTGTTACTTCCTGAATCACCGAGATGGCTTTATCGAAAGGTAATTTTGTCTCTGTTTTCAAATACAATTGAAAGAAAGTATGGAAACCCTAATCAAATTTTCGTAATCTTCAGCGAAGGGTAGAAGAAGCCGAAGCCATACTTCGCAAAATCTATCCAACCAACGAGGTGGAGTACGAAATCAGAGCCCTGAAAGAATCCGTGGAGGCCGAGATCGAAGAAGGAGGCTCGTCGGAGAAGATCAACATCGGCAAGCTCTTAAAGACCGTGACGGTGCGAAGAGGGCTCGTCGCCGGCGTGGGGCTCCAGGTGTTCCAGCAATTCGTGGGCATCAACACCGTCATGTACTACAGCCCGACGATCGTTCAATTGGCCGGCTTCGCTTCCAACCAGACCGCCCTCGCGCTCTCCCTTGTCACGTCCGGCCTCAACGCCCTGGGATCCGTCGTCAGCATCTACTTCATCGATCGGACGGGGAGGCGGCGGCTCCTGATCGTGAGTCTGTGCCGCGTCGTGCTCTCATTGGGGCTTCTGTCAACGGTGTTTCACAAGACGACTTCGAGTTCGCCGGCGATCGGCCGGCAGGAAACGGCCCGCTTGGGGGGCTACACTTGCCCGGCCTACGACTCGGCCGGTAGCAGCAGCAGTAGCTGGGACTGCATGAAGTGCTTGAAGGCGTCGTCTCCTGACTGTGGATTTTGCGCTGCTTCGGCCGATAAGGTCAATTTCCTGCAACTTAGCCCTAACCATGTGCATTTTGGAGTGTAAGAGCGTGATCGTAAATCTGCAGCTGAATCCGGGAGCATGCTTGATCTCGAACTCCACGGTCAAGGACTTGTGTCACGGAGAGAGCAGGCTGTGGTACACGAGAGGATGCCCGAGCCGGTACGGGTGGCTGGCTCTCATAGGCTTGGCGCTTTACATCATCTTCTTCTCCCCGGGGATGGGGACCGTGCCGTGGATCGTCAACTCGGAGATTTACCCATTGCGATTCATAGGAGTTTGCGGCGGGATCGCGGCGACGGCAAACTGGATCTCCAACTTGATCGTCGCACAATCTTCTCTCCCTGACCGAAGCGATCGGGACCTCGTGGACCTTCCTAATGTTTGGAGTGATATCCGTGGTGGCTTTAGTTTTTGTCATCGCGTGCGTGCCGTAGACGAAAGGCCTGCCGATCGAGGAGGTGGAGAAGATGCTGGAGCAGGACTCTTCGGTTCAAGCTATGGGGAAAAGGGAATGATGATGAGAGGAAGAATTCGAGTGTGTAAAATGAGAATGATTTATGAATACTTATTCGATCACAGATTGTGAAAGGGCTAAGACTGAAACAACACAAATCCCATCATCATGTTTTTGGCTGCATGAACACAAATCCCATAGAAAAAAAAATGATGAATCACATCAGATAAGTTAAACCTAAAAAAGATATGATAAATTCAAGCTATGCACTCTGCCAAGGTTAGAATCTTGATGTGCTTCTTCTTCCTAAGCTCGTGAGGTACTGGCCCATAAACACGAGTGCCGATGGGTTCTCCCTGTTTGCTGACGAGGACGACGGCATTATCATCAAACTTGATGTCGCTGCCATCGCACCGTCCCTTCTGCATAGCAGCCCGTACCACTACGCCATAAACGACGTCGCCCTTCTTTACTTTACCGCGAGGTGCCGCTTCCTTGACCGATGCAATTATAGTGTCACCAAGTCGGGCTCCTCGCTTTCCTTTAAGCGCTTGTATGCACATCACACGTCTTGCGCCAGAGTTGTCGACCACCTTGAGGTTAGTCCTCATCTGAATGAATGATCTTTGTTGCTGCAACAAAGACAGTGAAGCCTCAGCATTTCTTAATTCACAATTTATTTATAAAAACTACTTCTGTGGTGCCTGAAGAGTAGCTAGAATAAGTAGAGACTATATCAATGAATAAGAAACATGAGTTTACTGCTTAAGTAAAACAGTTGCTGATGAGTGTTTCATAGCAGTTGTGTATATTCAAGAATTAAACAGAGCATTCCATCAAAGTCAATATCACAAGGTTTTCAAAAGTCACTTATGTTTGGGGAATTTGTAGTTTTTTCACTTTATAGGAGGAAGTTTCCTGAGTTAACAAGACTGTACAGTTAATTTAAAAGCCAACAACAAAAAAACAAGGAGAGAACCTCAACAAGTTGGACATGTCAGTTTTGGAAAAACAATCCAGAAAATCTATTAGATATATGCAAAAATGAAAATATAATACTATCATAGTGCAGCATAAACATTTACCATCAAGGAATAAAGGAAGAGTAAAAGATCAATAGGATACCTGAGAGAAGATATGCTGATAACTTAGCTTGCCTATTGTCTCGAGAGAAGGCTTTGTATCTAACAAATTGTTGCCAAAGCTCCCAAATAGAGAACGCCCAACTACATATGTTGCACAGATGTTAAGATGATGTGAAGTATCATATTTTTGTTTAATAAGGCATGAAGCAGACTAATCAATGTCACATTGATCTAATGCAAAAATATTTTAAATGAGAACTTTTAACTTTACGAGATTACAGTCTCACAACTGACTGATAGGTTTGGAACTTTATTTTAATGTAAAATCACTGAACATAGCATTGTTAATATAAGGTTAACATATAAGTATAGTCAAAACTACAAGAATTATTTCAAAATATAGTCAACTAAGTATGATATTCATTTGATGGTTTCGATCAAAAAGATACAATTAAATAAACAATATTCTAGTAATATATATTGGCTTTCCTACCAAAACTGTAACCGAGAATATTTTTTTAAAAACTAAATTAACTGCAACAATGAGCTAGGAGTCTCATCTATTTAGGGTAGGCTAACAAAGTCTAAAGAATGTTACTTGTTCCTATTATCTAGATAGTTTCAAATCACCGAGTTACATTAAACAGAATTTAGTCTCCTATCAATTTTGACTCTGATTGATTCATATGAATGGCCACATATCAAACAACAAGTTTAACAAATCCAAGAGGATTTGACCTTTACCTTCATTTTGAAAAATGCAATAAAACAGAATTCTGCTGTTTCCATCAATGATCATGCATAAGTGCTTATACCCAAAAGTCAGATAGCAAAAGTTGTGAGACAAATAGGAACCATGTAGAAACTCCGACATTCCATAAATGCCCATCCTTTTTGAGTGCTCATGTCAAGTCAGTAAGTAGCTTATTGGACTCTCACAGTTGCAAACCATCAACTTATGAATTCAATCTATCATCTAGAGTGAAAAGATCATTTAGCAAACCAAAGGCTTGATATGGATGTAAGCATCTGAAATCTATACAATGGCACTGGCACCCCTTTGTGATAGCATTCTTATAAATAACCCAAATACTGGTAACGACAAGAAGAATTTTCCCAGTCAATGAAAAGTGAAGGTCGACCCGTTACTGAAAAATAGCTTTTACCTTAACCATATAATCATCAATCTTTCATCACATTTACTTGAACAAAATTGTTAAACATGGATTCAAATGGACCAATTGACCATTTCCATGAACACAAAAGATAAAATAAAACAAGACAGGATAAGAAAGAGAAGAATAAAAATGATTTGATGAGAAATACCACAGAGCAAGGTGACACAAACCTGTGGACAATCTTTGAGAAAATAATGCATTCATTTTCCAAAATCAATTGAATTCCTCTTTCCTGAAACATGAGACAACTTAGCTCAAGAGTTAAAATAGTTGCCTGAGATGGAAAAGCTAACTAAAATTTAATGGAATGTGCCTAAAGCTATTTATTATTCCATCTAAACAATTTCTAAAGGATTCGGTATCCAGATCTTCGAACATCTAAATCCAGAAAATTCTCCTAACAAAATCATAAAATGTTTGACCAAAATAAGTGATGAATTCTATCGCCTAATCCTGCTGCGACGGGGTTGAAAAAGAACTATGTCGACGGAGAGGAGATCAAGAGGAGGAGAATTGGCCTGAGACGGAGAAAGAGAACGGGAGGACTGACCTACGGAGCAGGGTGGACGGCGGACTGAGGCGGGCGACAGCAGCAGGACGACAGTGAGACAAAGATCGCGAGAGGAAGGGAGCCCCAGGGAGGAGCGCGGCGGTTGCAGGACAGATGCCGGAGACAAAAAAATGGGCTTAGGGTTTTCCAAAAATATAAATTTTACGAATCAGGCCGAAAGTTGATCAAACAAAATGAAAGAAACCGAAAGAATGTTTTAATCCGAAAGTTGAACAGAAAGTTGATCGAACAAAATGAAAGAAACTGAAAGAATGTTTTAATCCGAAAGTTGAACAGAAAGTTGATCAAACAAAATGAAAGAAACTGAAAGAATGTTTTAATCCGAAAGTTGAACAGAAACTTGATCAAAGAAAAATATTGACCTTGTGTCGGGAGAGGGCTTGATGCTTGGGCGCGAGAGAGAGGCACTGAGAGGTCGTCGGGAGAGGGCTTGATGCTTGGGTGCGAGAGGGAGGCACTGAGAGGTCGGGAGATTCGCGTCGGGAGAGGGCTTGATGCTTGGGCGCCACTGAGAGGAAGGGGCTTCGCGTCGGGTTAGGGCAGCGATGGAGGATGCTTGGGCGCGAGAGATAGGACGTGAAAGCAGGAAGAGGCTTTGCGTCGGGTTAGGGCGGCGATGGAGGCGACGGCTGCG
>JAGFNQ010007823.1:244126-267045 GCA_024364735.1 Boesenbergia rotunda | reverse complement strand
TGATGAAACTATCGGATGAACAAACTAGAGACCACCATTCCTGAGTTGCTCAACCTGCTGAAGACTGTAGAGCCTTCTGTAAAGCTAGATCAAAAGGCGGTACTGTTAGTTGGTTCCTCAAAGAAAGGTTCTAAGAGGAAGGCCAAAGAACAGAATAAAGGGAAGAAGAAAAAGGCCAAAAAGACTGAAAAAAAATCTAAAGGAACTTGCCATCATTGTGGCAAGGAGGGTCACTGGCGAAGAAACTGCAAGGTTTATCTTGAGTCCTTGAAGAATAAGGCATCTGATGCCCCATCCTCTTCAGGTATCTTCGTTATTGAATGTCACTCTATTTCCTCAAATACCTGGGTACTTGATACTGGGTGTAGCTCACATATATGTAATGACATATAGGGGCTAAGGAATAGAAGAAGACTCGTCAAAGGAGAAGCAAATTTGCGAGTTGGAAATGGAGCAAAGATTGCTTGCTGTTGCCATCGGAACATATTTGCTAAAGCCCCCACTGGACGTTCTTAGAATTGGATAATTGTTATTTTGTTCCTTCGTTAATAAAGAACATTGTATCTATTTCATGTTTGAATGAAAAGGGTTATCATTTAACTTTTAGTAACAATTGTTGTTACATAACTTTAAATGGCGTTCTTTATGGGAATGGAACTTTGTGCAATGGTATCTACACGTTAGATTTATCCAGTGACGTTTTCAATATCGAAGTTAGCAACAAACGTGCTCGAATAGATAATCGAATAGACTCCTACACTTGGCATTGCCGTCTTGGCCATGTAAGTAAGAAACGCATGACCGAATTACACCAATGTGGAATTCTGGAATCATTTGAACCTGGTTCATTTGATACATGCGAATCATGCTTAAAAGGCAAGATGACCAAATTACCCTTTTCTGGAAAAGGTAATCCAGTGGGAGAATTGCTTGGTCTAATACATACTGATGTATGTGGACCAATGTCAACTCTTGCACAAGGAGGCTATAGCTACTTCATCACCTTTATCGATGATCACTCACGATTCGGGTATGTGTTCTTGATGAAACACAAATCTGAAGCTTTTGAGAAATTCAAAGAGTTCAGAAATGAAGTAGAGAAATAGCTTGGCAAAAGTATTAAGATACTTCGATCCGATCGAGGTGGTGAATACTTAAGTCAAGAGTTTCAAGATTATCTTAGGGACAATGGGATATTGTCCCAATGAACTCCACCGTATACACCACAGCATAATGGTGTATCTGAGAGGCCAACCGAACCTTAATGGACATGGTTAGGTCGATGATGAATCATGCAACTCTTCCAAAATCCTTTTGGGGCTATGCACTTAAGACAGCTGTTTACTTGCTAAACAGAGTCCCGACCAAGGTAGTCTCTACTACTCCATATGAGACATGGAATAGTAAGAAACCTCACTTAACTCACCTTAAGATATGGGGTTGTCCCGCTTATGTGAAGCGGACTGTATCAGACAAATTGGATGCTAAGTCTGATAAATGTCTATTTATTGGATACCCTAAGGAAACGAAGGGTTACCAATTCTATCATCCCTTGGAACAAAAGGTGTTTGTTTCAAGGCATGCTGTATTTCTAGAAAAAGAATTTCTTTTACAAGAAAACAGTGGGAGTGGCATTGAACTTGATGAAGTTCAAGAAACTCCAATAGACATTACAGAGACACCTAGTCTAGACCCACAACCAATACCTCATAATGATGAGCTATCAGTTGAACCTAAAACGACACCACCTCTTCGTAGGTCTGATAGGACACGCAATATTCCAGAGAGATACGGATTTCTCATAAGTGAATCGAACGACGTGTTAATCATAAGCGATGACGAACCTATCAGTTATGAAGATATTCTGAAATGTTCAGAAAGGGACAAATGGCTCGAAGCCATGAAGTCGGAAATGGATTCCATGTACGAAAATCGAGTATGGGACTTGGTTAATCCACCTGAAGGGATTAAGCCCATAGGGTGCAAGTGGGTTTTCAAGAAGAAAACCGACATGGAAGGTAATTATGCTTAAATCCATTCGGATGCTCCTGGCCATAGCAGCTCATTATGATTATGAGATATGGCAAATGGATGTGAAAACAACTTTCCTTAATGGAAACCTGCTTGAGGATGTATACATGATACAACCTGATGGTTTCACATCGGTTGATAAAACCAAAGTATGCAAGCTTCGACGATCCATATATGGACTGAAGCAAGCATCTAGGAGCTGGAACATCCGTTTTGATGAGACAATCAAAGAGTTTGATTTCTCACAAAATCCTGACGAACCTAGTGTGTACAAGAAGGTTAGTGGGAGTGCAGTCGTATTCCTAGTTTTATATGTCGATGACATTTTACTTATAGGAAACGATATATCAGTTTTACAGACAGTTGAAATTTGGTTGTCCAAAACTTTCTCCATGAAAGACCTGGGAGAAGCAACCTATATCCTTGGGATTAGAATCTATAGAGATAGATCAAAACGGTTGCTTGGTCTTTCGCAGTCTACATATATAGACCGAGTGCTAAAAGGGTTTAGCATGTCGGAATCCAAGAAAGGTTACCTTCCCATCAGGCATGGGATCAACCTTTCAAAGTCTATGTGTCCGCGCACAGAAGACGAGAGGATTTGCATGAATAAGATTCCCTATGCATCCGCGATAGGATCTATCATGTATGTTATGTTATGTACAAGGCCCGATGTATCGTATGCTCTGAGCGTCACGAGCAGATACCAATCTGATCCAGGAATGGATCATTGGGTGGCTGTCAAGACAATCCTTAAGTACTTAAGAAGAACTAAGGATGTGTTCCTAATATATGGAGAAGGAGATATGGTAATACGTGGGTATACATGGATACGTATTTACTTTGAATGGAGGCGCAATAAGTTGGAAGAGTTCCAAATAAGACACCGTAGCGGATTCTACCACGAAAGCAGTCTGGATCAAGAAGTTTGTCTCAAAACTTGGTGAGGTTCCAACCATTGATGAAGCAATACCGGTTTATTGCGACAACAATGGAGCTATTGCACAAGCAAAGGAACCAAGGTCTCATCAGCGATCCAAACACGTGCTTCGCCGCAATCATCTGATCAAAGAGATTATAAGTAGGAATGATATACAAATTGAGAAAATCCCCACTGAAAGAAATTTAGCGGATCCTTTAACTAAGGCCTTGCCTCAAAACAAGTTTGAGGGTCATGTTAGAGCCTGTGGTATAGGATACCGTAGCGATTGCCATTAGGCCAAGTGGGAGTTTGTTAGTGATATGAGAGAAGTGTCCTAAGACAATCGCCTTATGATTGTAAACATTTATTTTAATAAATGATAATTCACTATTTGAGTATACATGTTTGTGTATTTGATTGGGATCTTAAACTCATCTACTGAATGTCCGCAATACAATTCACAGCATAAGAGAATTTGTGATAGGATCATAACTAGTGATTATCTCTAAATGTGCAATTGTGAAGTATTGAAAATATCCCTAGTCGATGAATTGATAAAAATGGACACTATCAATTCTGTTGAGACTAGCATGAGTTATTCTCTAAACAGCTGATTCTCACTGGTTGGTGGCATTGGGATGTTCGGAGATAAACATGGATGCTAGTTGAGGGAACTAGTTCATTGGAGTGACTAGCTGTAAAACTTCATATGGTAATCTATATAGATATGTCAATGAAGTTCTTACTGCAGCTTAAGTGTGATGTTCCTTTGACTTGCGGTGTTCAAGTCATCTTGGTCATGGAGACTTATACTTTAACATCTTAAGCAAGCATCTCCTAGGAGGTGTGGACCCAGGATGATTGGGTATAAGCCGAAGTGCCCGAAGATGTTTGAGCAGCCTACAAAGGATTCACCACTCCTTGCGAGGAGATGTATACCAAGGCCTATCGTCGGATTGTTACTCAAAGCCTCTGGCCAGAGCATATCATATTTAGAGTGCGAGTCTCTTAAATACATGAGAGTAATTAGAAATCCAAAGGACGAGAAAGACACTACTTGGGCTAGGTGTGACGTAGTCAGCCTAGTGGGGACTGACACAAATAGACCGTGTCCTGAACCAAGTGGGTATAAGATGGTGAAGGGAATGGGGCACGATTCATTAGAGCTGCTGAAGGGTTTCGAAATTACTTCTGAGGTCAAACCGTTGATCTTTCGATTAATTGGGGGTCATGATGTACTACTAGGTGCCACTCATGACCGTTCTATAATTGGTTAATTATAGACGGCCAACATAAATCGAAAGCCTATTTAGTCACACGCACTACGAGTAATCCGAGGGATTTAAAATGAGTTGAAAATTGGATTTTCCAATCAAGAGAAATAAGTCGAATCTGAGTTAATCAGAGGCGCAACGGAAACTTAAAATGGCTAAGTCTTTTGAAGGCTTATTGGGCGAATTAAATGAGTTTAATTCGCGATCGGTTCGGCTCGGTTTGGCCGGCCAAAGAGGGTGTTAACCCCCTTTGGTTTGGCCGGCTATAACAAGGGGAAGAAACCAATTTATTTGGTTTAATTAATAAAATAAATCTAGCGCGATTTGTTTTATAGATTATGGATAAATTAATTTGTATAAAGAAATTTATATAAATAAATTTATAGAAATTTATTCTTTTTATGGAAATTAAAATGATCCATGGAATGGTTTATTTTAATTTTATAAAATCAATTATGAATCGATTTTTTCATAATAAGAAAGTTTATAAATTTCTTATAAAATTTATTCCATAATTAAAGGAGAGAAGTATTTGTTTTATTATAAAATTAGTTATAATAAAACTAGGAATAACGGAATTATTCATAAGAAAGATTATAAGATAAATTTCTTATGAAAATTAATTCCATTAATTCCGTTAAGAGAGAGACTTGGCAAGGGAGAAGCAACTATATAAGGAACCAAAGGCAAGCCTTGAATTCCTAATCAATTAATCAAGAGATTAGTTGTTCTCTCTCTCTCTCTCTACACGCCTCTCTCTCTCTAGGGCCGGCACCCCTCTCTCTCTAGGGCCGGCTCTCTCTCCTCCCCTAGGGCCAGCGCAACTCCCAAGGTGAGCGTGAGCTTCATCCACCAAGACGACCTCGGAGAAGAAGAAGCGGCTCACATCTCCTTCCTTCTCGGAATTTAGATTCCGTCTCTTGGTGGTTAGTTTCCTTTCTTCTCTCTTGATCTTCTAGTTGTGCCTTTAGAGAATCTAGTAGTTCTCGTCGGCACAAAACTCGTGGCTTTGCGAAGTCATCCCGAAGAGAACTCAGCGTGGACGTGAATAGAGGCAGAGCTTCCAAGGGACGCTACGGTTGGATCTCGTCCCTTACTTCGAGTTACGCGAGGTATTAAAGTAAATTAGTTTACTTTTCCGCAAAGTTTCATTTTATGATCATGTCCACACACCATAAGGTTGCATGCTAGATACGTGGTTAGAATAATTTGAGAAATTATTTTATGCTAATTCTTCCGCTGCACGTAAAAATTTAAAATTTTACGAACCCGTATCCTTGTCGACATGCATCCGGTCCCAACAGTTGTGTAAGTATCCCAGGTTGATTTTGATGTGGTCAATCGAGTTAAGTTAGGTACTGTTGGTTTTTGATCCCTCTGTCTAAGTGTGCAAGAACTTAGGAGAAGGGAAAGTCGAGCGTAAGACGCAGTGGGCGAGAAGGATTGCATGGGGGAGTGAGCCGACGGGCTTGGTGCATCCGAGGGATGCGGAAGCTGTGAAAAAGTATTCCGGTGGAGCGAGAAGGATGTGCGTGAAGTCCGAGGGATGAGAAGCTGGAAGGAAGGACACTCGAGGGGCGAAAGGCCGGAGTCGGGTTCGGGTGAGCCTAACTCCGGTTGGTCAGAAGTCACACAAGAAGACCCTCTGGAAACTGGTCAGCAAATTGCTAACCAAAGTCACTCAGGCGCCCCTATCAATAGGAGCGCCCGGGCACTCGGGTGCCCATATTTATAGGGGCACTCGAGCACTTGGGCACTCCTATGCAAACAGACACCCAAGAGCCAATAATTATTTTCCAGCTAGCCGTTTGCAAATGTTGAACACTGGATAACACTCAAGCTATGTGTCAGGTGCCCTCAAGCACTCGAGCACCCCTATAGTGTCACGTTAGCAGATAAGTTTGACTGGGGCTATAAATAGGCCGCTAGAGCTCAGTTCTAGATCATCGATTCAACTAATTCACAACAAACAACTTTCTATGTAGTTTTCCATTATTTTTCTGAGCTTTCATTTTTAAGAGGCTTCTCCATCTGAAGAAGTTTATTCAGCAGATCTATGCTATACTTGCCTTGGATTAGCAACCTCCCCGGTTGCAAACCAAGTAAACATCTGTTTGTCTCTTTTCTGTTATAGTTTCTTTAATGATGTTTGTTTTATTTTGAACTAATAAACATCTTTATCTAAGGCAAACAAAAGATGTAGATTTTTATTTTTAGGGGCAATTCACCCCCTCTTGCCTACTTTTGATCACCGTGATGCCGGTCTTGCTCAATGGTAAGCTATCAAGGAGAAGATAACAAAAGCTCGTCTGAAATGAGCATCAAAAGCATCGAAGAAGGGGGAGTATCAGATTGTGAATCTAACACAAAATGTGAGACACGTAACCTCCCTCCTATTCAACTATATGATGCTATCCAAATGCTAAGTAGATCATTATGCAAATCATGAACCATATATGTTAATTTGAAAAAAAGAAAATATTGAATTAAAATTGAATTTATCCAATGCATGTTCACTGAAATTTTTTGGAGTTTTTGGGAAAAAATTATTTTAACATTGTTTTCGATAAAAAGTTGAAGTTTTAACTTTAAAAATACTTTGAAGTTGATTTTTGAACAATCAAATTTTTCAAAGACTAACCATTAGATTTTGATTCTTAGAAAAAATTATCAAGATTTTCAAAGTTAAATATATTTTTAAGCATTTACTTTCCAAAATTCATGCGTTATTAATATTCAATGAAAATGAATTTTGTCTTAAAATTTTTTATGTGACCCGATCTAATTTTCTGGCATATTATCAAAAATTTTCAGAAATTTTAGATAACAAGATTATTTGCTATGATTTTTATGTCAAAAAATGAGTTTTAACTTTAAAATTCTTTAAAAATAGACTTTTGACAAAATTAATGAATCTTTTGATGACTCTTGATTGTGTTTTTTACAAATTTAGAAAAATTTTAAAAGATATTTGATAAAGAAAAGAATTTTCTCTTAAAAAACAAACTATCTTTAAGCTAAAGTCGTTTTAAGTTTTACCCTTAATCATTTTTTTATATGAAGGGGGAGAAAATGTGAATTAAGTTAAGGAGAAGGTTTTAATTGTAATTTTTTGTGTGTATTACATTGCAAGGTATATTGCTTGTTTCTGCTTGTTTATGTTTTTTTCCCTAACTTAACTCGGGTTGATAGACATCAAAAATGAGGAGATTGTAAGTACCCTAGGATAGTTTTGATGTGATCAACTGAGTCAAGTTAGGTCATGTTGGTTTGATCTTTGTGTCTAAGTGTTCAGGAGCTTAGGACCACAGGAAGTCGAGTGGAAGACACATCAGTCGAGAAGGATGACATGGGAAGTGTGCCGATGGACTTGGTGCATCCGTGGGACACAAAGTCTGCAGAAGACTGCACTAATAGATGAGAAGAGTGTGCGCGACGTCCGAGTGACTAAAAATCAGGGAGGATGTCCGTCCGAGGAAGAGGTTGGAAGTTGAGTTCAGGTAAGCTCAACTTTGGATGATTGAAAATCACCTACGAGCGCTAGAAGATTGGTCAATTAAAGGTTGACTAGAACTAGGCAAACAAGGCGCCTGAGTCAACTCGGGTGCTCGGGTAAACAGACACCCGAGTGGACTCGGGTGCATGACGATACAGGTGCCCGTGTTGTACTTAGGCACCCGAGAAGCCAAGTAGTCGTTTTATGGCCATTGCGACATGGATAAGCACTGACCCGATTGAGGTGTCTGTGTTGTACTCGGGCACCCGAGATGTGCCATGTTAACATGTCGATAAGTTTTCCAGGCTCTATAAATTGAGCCCCTTAGCTCAGAGTTTTTCACCAATCATTGTACAACAACTGTAACTGCTATCCCAAATCTTTTCCAAGCTTTTAAGAGTTTGTAAGAGGTTTCTCCGCCTACACAAGAAGATATTTGGAGTAAGGCTTTTCAACTGTCTTAGATTAGCAATCACCCTAGTTGTTACCAAGTAAATTCTTGTGCCTTTTTTACTTTCATGTTGTTGATTTATTTATGTCTTTCTATTTTTCTTAACTAACTTTATCTTTGTTAAAGAAAGCAAAAGATCCAATTTTATTTTTAGGGCTATTCACCCCCCTTTAGCCGGTTGACACGATCCTTCAAGGAGATCCTCCAAGAAGACTGGCGACACCCCGACAAACATCCTCTTCTCTCTTCTCTTTATGTTTTGAGTGTAGATGCATTATTTATCGTCTTCTTTTTGTATCCTCCTTGTAATGGAGTAGTTTTCTATATCTAAGATGTATGGAGTAGCCACTACGTGATGTTGATGTATAAACTATGTATCTGTGCATGTTCTTGTTCAATGACATGTCTATTACCTTGTTCTATATGTGTTATGCCTTTGATGTGTTTGTTGAAATGTGTGGATAGTGAATACATGTAGTTGTGAGGGTTTGACCACCACGTAGTGGGTTTTCGAAATTGTATGACCAGGGTGCCTTCGTGACAGAGGCTACCTTTAACCAAACATCTCGGGCATTATTTCGAAATGGATGTCAATCCCTTACAAGAGATTAGCTAACATGACTTAATGGGTTTCACCCAATCCCATGTTAGGAAGTATTTAGCGTAACCTAGAGACGTATGGCCGGGGGCCCTTAGTGACAAAGGGTTACTTTTAACTGGACTCTCTTAGTTACCTACTTTACTTAATGATATTGGATGCCCATAGGGGAAGCACTCCAGTGCACTTCTATAGGGTTAACATTGGCACAAAGTTAGAATTTCTACAAGTGCATAAACATCGAAATTAGGATATGAACAATCCATTGGGCTTCAACTAGCATTGTAACGAAATTGAACTCCTAGATTCCACCAATCCATCCCTTTCCCAAGGACCAAAGCTCTCTCTTCTCTCTCCCTCTCTCTTCTTCTCTTCTTCTCTTCTATCCTCCTTTATTAAGCAAGCTTTCTCAAACCAACCTTACGATCGTCTAGATAGCCTTCCTTGTAGACTCAACTAGTGTTTAATCAACAGTCCCTATGGATACGATAATCTTTTATACTACTTGACGACATTCCCGTGCATTTATGGGTCTGCCATCACTATTTAAAAAGGTTAAACCATTGTGAGTGCATCTATTACATTAGAATTATTATACATGAATTTTTTTATAGTAGCAAATATAAATCATAGCAAATATTGGTTTTTGTTATAGTTGATGATTTTACTAGATTCATATGTTTATTTTTCTTGAAGCATGAGGACCAAACCTTAGATATCTTGATTTTTTTTTCTATAGATGGGTAGAAAATGAAAAGAATCTTGAGCATGTGGTCACCATAACTCAAGAACCAAGATCCATTAGGATAAATATTAATCATCCTTTAGATCAAGATGTGGGAGACATCACATAAGGGGTGAGAACTAGATCTTATTTTCGAAATGAAGGAAGTTAAGTAGCATTGAACACCAAAATTGATCCAAAATCCATTGACGATACTTTAATTGATTCTGACTAGATTTTAGCAATGCAAGATGAATTGACTCAATTTGAAAGAAGTAAAGTTTGGGACTTGGTTCCTAGATCCAAAGAAAATTAAATTATTTACAAAAATTGGGCTTTTTGAATTAACTTGATGATTGATGAGCGTAGATTAAATATATTTTTATCCTTATTTTAACACTCATTTACTTGTTTCTATTTATTCTAATTTGTGTAGTTATGCCCCTATTTAGCTTTTTATCAGTATATTTTCTTTCCCTAGTTTGATAATATGCTATTCTCTTGTTTTGATTGACAGGGAGTGATTTAGAGCAAAATTGACACGAAATAGAGCAACATGATCACCGAAATTAGTGCTGAACGGAGTTGGAGCCGATCGGAGCTGAGGCTACAGAGAGCATATGGGCTCTCACTACCCCTGCCCCTTTCTGTGATGATGGCACTGTTGATGCAGTCTGACCCAGTTGTTGTTTTGATGTTTGACATGAATTTAAGTTTGATTCAAGTTTGGTTGAATTCGGATTAAGTCCAGGTGGATCGGGAGATCGCACGCTGGCATGTGAAAAGTCCTAGCTTGGAGGGCTAGGTGTGAAAAGTCCTAGCTAGGAGAGCTAGGTGTGAAAAGTCCTAACTTGGAGGGTTAGGTGTGAAAAAGTCCTAGCTTGGAGGGCTAGGTGTGAAAAGTCCTAACTTGGAGGGTTAGGTGTGAAAAAGTCCTAGCTTGGAGGGCTAGGTGTGAAAAGTCCTAACTTGGAGGGTTAGGTGTGAAAAAGTCCTAGCTTGGAGGGCTAGGTGTGAAAAGTCCTAGCATGGAGATCTAGTTTGAAGTCCTGGTGAGTGAAACTGGGCACGGAGTCTTGGTCCGGGGGACTAAGAACGAGTCAGAGAAGGGCTGGAAGCTTATTCTCGTGACTTAGAGGAGATTTGACCTTGCCTGGATCGGTCTGCTGACCGATCAGGGAAGTTGGCACGAAGTTCCCTCGTGGATCAGTCTGGTGACCGATCCAGCTATGTCTGATCGGTCTGGTGACCGATCAGAGAGCATACAGTGAGATTGGAAGCCTACTGATCGGCTCCTGATCGGTCTGGTGACCGATCAGGAATACTATTCAGATCGTTCTGCTGAACGATCCAAGGGATCTCAGAAATCGCGAGTTTCTCATTATGACTAATCCGGCTGGAGCCTGATCGGTCAGGAGGTGCTCTGATCGCTCCCCAGACCGATTAGGCCACATCCTGATCGGTCTGGGGACCGATCAAGTGCGTGCAGCAGACTGCTGGATAGGTCTAGGGACCGATCAGGTATGTGCAGCAGACTGCTGGATAAGTCTGGGGAACAATCAGGTGTGTCCAGCAGACTGCTGGATAGGTCTGGTGACCGATCAGGGTCCTCTCTGATCGGTCTGGGGACCGATCAGAAGCTGAACTTTAATTCAAATTCACTGTCAGACGCTCTGATCGCATCTGTTTTCTCTGCCGATTCTCTGATATATTGCTGATTATGTTTGATATGATTTGCTAAGCATCTGTTGAAGTGTGCAGGCTTTACAGGGATGATTCAAACACTCAAGGAGGGTCAATGGGAGACTTTCCATTGAACAGGTTTGTACGCATTCTCTTCTCAGGTTTCAACGGCTTCTGAGGCATGGCTGGCGACTAACGGAGGCTCAGCTAGAGAGGGTCTTCAGTGGACTGAGTGCTCAGTGAGGTCAGAGGGGTTCAGGCTGTGCTCTGTGGATGTTGGCGAAGCTTGGTGACGAGGAGAGGAAGCTTAAGACAAAGCTGGAAGCAGAGGAGCGGGAAGAAGCGAACAGACAGAAACTTTAGAAGTTTGGCAGGGCTGTGTCGAGAGCTCTCTGTTGCTTTGTGCTTAAGTGTCCTTACTACATTCTTGTGAGGTTCTCTTCTCGAGTGTCTCGTGAGCTTAACTTGTATCAATCTGTGAGACAGCTTGTGGAGAGGTTTCTCCACCGAGAAGGAGGCTTCAGTTTATCCGGTGTTCACCGGGGCTTGATCTGCCGACGATCATGGGATTGCCCACCTTACGGGCACGCCAAGGAGTAGGGGCAAGTTATCCCCGAACCTTGTAAACGATCCTTGTTAGCGTCGGTTTTCTTTCCTTTGTTTTATTTTGTTGTTTGTTACTTTTGTTTCTGCTTTTGTCTTCCACTGCCTAATCTCTTAAGTGCAGAAACTTAAAAGGAAAGCGATTTTAGTGTCTGGCTATATTCACCCCCCTCTCTAGCCATCCAAGCACCAACAAGTGGTATCAGAGCTTGGGGCTCTGTTCAAGCGGCTTAACATCCGAGAGCTATCAAAGATGGCCATGGGAAGAGAAGGGTTTAGCACCAGCTGACCTCCATTCCTCGACGGCACTGATTTTCCATATTGGAGGTCAAGGATGGAGTTTTACCTCAAAACCAACATCAGCATGTGGTTTGCTGTCAAGGAGGGTTTTTCCACTCCTAAAGATGCTGAGGGAAAAGAGTTGGATTTTTCAAAGTGGTCGGCTGAACAGATTCCAAAAGGGGAAGTCGATGCCAAAGCGATGGTCACCCTACAATGTGGGATGACCAAGGAGGAGTTGATCAAAGTCGGCCCCTTTTCCACTGCCAAGGATCTCTGGAACAAGATCATTGAGCTCCATGAAGGAACTCATGAAACCCGGACAGCCAAGAAGGACCTCCTTCTTAGCCTCAAAATATGGCCATGGAAGAAGATGAAACTGTAAGTATACTCCATGGAAGATTCAAAGGGATCCTCAATGGTCTACACTCCATCAATGAGAAGGTTGAGAACCGAGATCTTATACGGTATGTTCTCAAAGCTTTTCCTAGGAACACCTTGTGGTCATCCATGGTGGATGCTTACAAGGTTTCCAAGGACTTATCTTTTGTTAAGTTAGAGGACTTATTTTGTGAAATGGGACTACATGAGATCTCTAACCAAAGCCCGAAGGAGAAAGGATTTGCTTTTGTGGCAGGTGACCGAAAGAAGAAGGAGAAGAAGGACAAGGAGGAGGAGAAGACCCACTGTCATGTGGCTTTAGTGGCCTTAGAAGAGTCAACCGAGGAGAGTGAAGACGAAGCTAGTAGCTCCTCAACCGCGCTTTCATCATCTTTGGATGATGAAGAGGTAATCTCTCTGGAATTGGATAAATGCTATAGAACAATAGCTTGCTTGACAAACATGCTTAAGAAATCTAAGGCCAAAGTTAAATCTTTAAAATTAGAATTAGAAGAATTGAAAACCTCTAAGGATGAGGTAATTGATGTTATGCATGATGAGTCCCTTGAAAATGAAAATAAGACTTTGAGGAGGGAAATTGAAAATCTCAAGACTATTCTTGAGAAATTCTCAATCGGGTCAAAAACCTTAGATATGGTTCTTAACTCCTAAAGGGCGGTTTATAATAAGGCCGGTATAGGTTACCGACCTAAAGAACCGAGCTTTGTATCGTTAAGTCAAGAACCCAATTTAGATCATCAAATGATTCTAGGGTTCAAAAAGTTAGAAATAAATTGACTAAGGCATGGGTGCCTAAGTCCCTCATTGTTGATGCATTAGGTCTCAAAATTTGGGTACCTAAAACCTCTATATTTAGAATTGTATAAGCATTGATTGAGGGGGAGCATTTATCAACATGGGTGGTTGATATTTGGTGCTCCAAACACATGGCCATTCCTAGTAAGGAGTGTGCCTAATATTTTCCCATTTGATGGATGATAATACACTACCGGTGAGAAATGGATTTTCTCTCTCAAATGTAGGTGATTAGATTTAAATCAATTGAGAACTTGAATTTCCTACACAATGTAGATACATGAATTTTGGGTTGTCTTCATTGATATTTGTGAGCAGTAAGAAAATCTATTATGCAACAATATGATAGTATATCAATGCACAAGGTTATACTAGTTTCAAAATAAATCAACAAGGTTTGAAAAAAAATATATATTGCATGAATGGTTTAGGTTGACACATGACTTGCTCCTACTATGGATTGTCTAGAATGGTTAGTCTTCTTGCTACAATTTATAGTTCACTGTGAATCTAGAAGTTAGCCAAAATATCAAAACTACAGTTGATTTTTGCAATCACTTATGATATATCTAAGGCTTAAGTTTTTTTATGAACCTAGTTGGAGCAAACATGTTATAAATATACATTAAACTGATCAAAATTTAGATATTTGATCATATTTTGATACTCACTTGATACAAGCATATTTTGGAATTTAATCATATATTGATACTAATTTGATTCAAGCAAGCCAAATTTTTTTGTATGTGTTTTACAACTTTGGTTAAGAACATCATGTTAACTTAGTCTATGATGGTTCAAAATTTAGTATTCAAGGTCCATGACTTGTTTGATCATATATTGATTCTAAATATTTTTGGAGTTGAACCTAGCTGAGTGTGCCATGATTTTATTGTATGAATGCATGCTAAGGAACGAGGATTAACACATAGTTTGTACTAATAAGGCATCACCAAACAAAGAGCATGAGCTTTAACATTCACTACTTAAGTTCTTTGGGTTAATGCTTTCTTTGTATCAAACTAAGATTCTATCTATAACTTGTTTATTTTCCCATCTGACTGGTAGCAAACTTGATATCTTCCATATGCCTGATACTAAATGGATACAAGTCTGTTTTTTAAGATGTTTAAATCGCAAGGAAACGATTTTCTTTAATGAATTGGAAAAATACATTTTTGGTTAAGGGAAACCCCTCTTAGGATCAAATAAATTAAAATCAATTGAATTAGGGTTTAGGAGTGGTTGAGAATTGAACAAACTCGATTCTGAATTTTCTGGAATCTGAACGGATTGTAAACAAACTTTCTGTATCACACCTGATCGGTCCACCGACCGATCATGACTCACCCTGATCGGTCCGGTGACCGATCAGATCAGGGAATTCCCTAATTGGGTCAAAACTCCTCAGTCCGATCTCCTCTCGTCAAATTGTATCAGTTTACTGATCATACTGATACACACAAATCTGATACAAACCGATTACGATTGGAACATACTCACCATGCTTGGAACAAAACCTAATATTGATTTGATACAAACCTATGTTGGAATGTTCAAATTCATAAGAAAGGGTTTGTTGAGTCATGACTCTCGTTCTTGATGTCGTGCTTCAGAAATTTTTCTGAAATGTTGTCTATTAATGAAGTCTACACCCCTGTTATGGAATGCCAATTGTTAATGCAGTCTGATCAGGAACGTATCGGAGTTTCAAGAATTTTTCTGAAATTTGATCGCTCCCCAGACTAATAAGAAATATTTCTGTATCAAATAATCAACGAACTTGATCGATCATGGAGACCAATCAGGATTATGTGTCGGATACAGCTGCATTCCTTACTTGTCATATGAAACATATACATGTTTGACCATGATATGATTCTGTATATGTTTTCATGTGCGATTCACACTTATTGTCGTATAATGCATATACATTGTTGTCATGATATATTTATGGTATATGCCTCTCATATGCAATTCAACTTTATCCCTCATTTTATTTTGGGTTTGGGGAGAGACCCATGGTTAAGGGGGAGTTATATTTAAACTTAATAACCATACCCTTTTTGATGTTTGACAAAGGGGGAGAGAATGGTTGATTAAGTTTAGGGTTGTGATATTGTAGGGGGAGGATCTTGATTCCTTTACGGTAATTGAATGGACTTCAATTGTTGATCATTAACACCTAAACTTAAATCGGATTGTCAAACAACAAAAAGGGGGAGATTGTTGAAGCAGTCTGGCCCGGTTGTTGTTTTGGTGTTTGACACGGATTTAAGTTTGATTCAAGTTTGGTTGAATTCGGATTAAGTCCAAGTGGATCGGGAGATCGTACGCTGGCATGTGAAAAGTCCTAGCTTGGAGGGCTAGGTGTGAAAAGTCCTAACTTGGAGGATTAGGTGTGAAAAAGTCCTAGCTTGGAGGGTTAGGTGTGAAAAAATCTTAGCTTAGAGGGCTAGGTGTGAAAAGTCCTGGCTTGGAGGGCTAGGTGTGAAAAATCCTAACTTGGAGGGTTAGGTGTGAAAAAGTCCTAGCTTGGAGGGCTAGGTGTGAAAAGTCCTAACTTGGAGGGTTAGGTGTGAAAAAGTCCTAGCTTGGAGGGCTAGGTATGAAAAGTCCTAGCTTGGAGGGCTAGGATGGATGAAACCCTGTCTTGGAGGGCCAGGTCCTAGCTTCGAGAGCTAGGTTGGATGAAATCCTGGCTTGGAGGGTCAGGTCCTAGCTTGGAGAGCTAGGTTGGATGAAACCCTGGCTTGGAGGGTCAGGTCCTAGCTTGGGAAGCTAGGTTGGATGAGACCCTGGCTTGAAGGGCCAGGTCCTAGCTTGGAGGGCTAGGTTAAAGTCCCGGTGAGTGAAACTGGGCACGGAGTCTTGGTCCGGGGGACTAAGAACGAGTCAGAGAAGGGCTGGAAGCTTGTTCTCGTGACTTAGAGGGGATTTGACCTTGCCTGGATCGGTCTGGTGACCGATCAGGGAAGTTGGCACGAAGATCCCTCGTGGATCATTTTGGTGACCGATCCAGCTATGTCTGATCGGTCTGGTGACCGATCAGGGAGCATACAGTGAGATTGGAAGCCTACTGATCGGCTCCTGATCGGTCTGGTGACCGATCAGGGATACTATTCAGATCGTTCTGCTGAACGATCCAAGGGATCTCAAAAATCGCGAGTTTCTCATTATGACTAATCCGGCTGGAGCCTGATCGGTCAGGAGGTGCTCTGATTGGTCCCCAGACCGATCAGGCCACATCCTAATCGGTCTGGGGACCGATCAGGTGTGTGCAGCAGACTGCTGGATAGGTCTGGGGACCAATCAGGTGTGTCTAGCAGACTGTTGGATAGGTCTGGTGACTGATCAAGGTCCTCTCTGATCGGTCTGGGGGCCGATCAGAAGTTGAACTTTAATTCAAATTCACTGTCAGACGCTCTGATCGCATCTGTTTTCTCTGTCAATTCTCTGATACATTGCTGATTATGTTTGATATGATTTGCTAAGCTTATGTTGAAGTGTGGAGGCTTTACAGGGATGATTCAAGCACTCAAGGAGGGTCAATGGGAGACTTTCCATTGAGCAGGTTTGTACGCATTCTCTTCTCAGGTTTCAACGGCTTCTGAGGCACGGCTGGCGACTGACGGAGGCTCAGCTGGAGAGGGTCTTCAGTGGACTGAGGTCTCAGGGAGGCCAGAGGGGTTCAGGCTATGCTCAGTGGATGCTGGCAAGCTTGGCGACGAGGAGAGGAAGCTTAAGACAAAGCTGGAAGCAGAGGAGCGGGAAGAAGCGAACAGACAGAAACTTGAGGAGTTTGGCTAGGCTGTGTCGAGAGCTCTCTGTTGCTTTGTGCTTAAGTGTCCTTACTACATTCTTGTGAGGTTCTCTTCTCGAGTGTCTCGTGAGCTTAACTTGTATCAATCTGTGAGACATCTTGTGGAGAGGTTTCTCCACTGAGAAGGAGGCTTCAGTTTATCCGGTGTTCACCGGGGCTTGATCTGCCGACGATCAAGGGATCGCCCACCTTACGGGTACGCCAAGGAGTAGGGGCAAGTTATTCCCGAACCTTGTAAACGATCCTTGTTAGCGTCGGTTTGGTTTCCTTTATTTTGTTTTGTTGTTTGTTACTTTTGTTTCTGCTTTTGTCTTCCGCTGCCTAATCTCTTAAGTGCAAAAACTTAAAAGGAAAGCGATTTTAGTGTCTGGCTATATTCACCACCCCTCTCTAGCCATCCAAGCACCAACAGGCATGACTGTGCGTGCCATTTGGCATAGCCCATGCCCCCTTCTGCGAGGTGGCACAACCCTGCCGTGCCATCTAGCATGCCTCGTGCTTCTTCAGCGATGAGAGGCACGGGAGGACCATGCTACCCAAGCATGGCCCCATGCCCATTGCACCGCAAAAGGGGCATGGTGGGGTTGTGCCCCCTAGCACACCCCCGTGCCCCTAGGCAGGGGGTCGTGCCACCCTAGTATAAAAGGGGGAACCCTCCCCTTTTTTTAGGGGAGGAGCCTTTTTCCCTTAGGGAGACTTACCCTAGGCCATCCACCATCATTCCAGTGATCTCCGACAGCCCAAGGATGCTCTTCACCATCTTGAAGGCTTGGGTTGGTTCCAAAGCCTCTCCACCACAGAAGGACAAACATTTCTCTCTTCCTCCACTTTGATTTGTTGATTTGGGATTGAGTGCCTTCTCTTCTTGATTTTTTGTGTTCCTCTCATGTTTAGAGAGTAGTTTCCTTATGTTCAAGGGGTTTGGGAGTATTTGTGATGTGACTTGATGTAAAACTCTATGGATTACTTGTGCCCTTGTATTTTGACATGATTTGACATGGTTTTTATTTGATTAAATGCTTTAATGAATATTTTATGCTTATATCTCTTAGTCTATGCTTGATTTGTTGTATTTGATTGAATGGATGTATTGAGTGAACTCCATCTAGGGGATATGCTCAAGGTTGTATGCCCAGGGAGCCCTACTTGATAAGGGTAATCCTTTTAACTGGACAACCTTGAGTGTTTCTTTGATTTGGAGACCATGTCCACATAAGAATGAACCTAGCCATGCTCTTAATGGGTTTTCCCTAATCTCATGCTAGGAGATAACTTATGTAATATAGAATCGTATGATCGGGAAACCCTACATGACAAGGGTAATCCTTTAACCGGACATTCTAGGTTACCTTGTCTATCTAATAGCATGGGATAGTCAATAGGGAAGATACTCCGGTGTGACATTTGCAAAGTCACTCCGGAATCTAGTTAGGCTTCCTACAAGACTAAATCATAGAGATCAAGACACTAGCAACCATAGAATATCAAGGACCATCACAAGGAAACATAAATCATAGGACATTCTCTCTTGATAGTTTTCATCTCGAATTCACTTAGTACCAACCTTCTTCCTCTCTTCTCTTTCTAGCTCTTGTTCTTGTGCAAATCTCTTTACACTTCCACTTAGCTTAGCTAATTCACTTTAGGAAAGCTCCCTAGTGCTTGCTAATCAGTCCTTGTAGATACAATATATTTTATTACTTGACGACTTTGAATGCACTTGTGGGGCGCCCATCAAGTTTTTGGTACCGTTGTCAAGGACTGAGCGATAACATTAGGTGACTAGCTACTAAGCTAGACTAGGCTTTTTATTTTCTTTAGTGTAAATATTTTCTACACACTAACCTTTGCATACATGTCTATATTTACTTCTTTCACTTGTACATCTTCTCATAGAATATACAAAAACATAATTGCTTTGCTCTTTACATATACATAGAAACTGAAAAATATTTTTGTTTTCTTCATTTGCAACTGCTCTTGCTTGTTTTTGCATATTCCCATAGAAATACCAAAAACATTGTCTTCTTCCTTATTGTTTGGAAGTATTTCTATTGTGCATGCGAAGGCTAATCTCTGCAAGAAATCTATTACCTAATTGATAGAAACTTCAAATATAGAAGAAGAGAACCAAAGGCCCAGTTAGATTCAGAGCAATCGTAGCACACCATGGCACACCATCTAGACAACAATAAGCCCTTGAAGTTCTGGCATGACTAAGCATACTGTGAAGGCCAACAACTTTAAAATCAAATCAGTATTTATATTGATGGTACAACAACACCAATTTGGGGGCGAAACATTTAGGCTGCGTTTGGTATGGGGTAATGTAATCGAGTCTGTAATGTAATCAAGTTTGTAATGTAATGTAATGTAATCAAGATTACATTACTATGTTTGGTAACGAGTTGTATGCAATCTTTGATAACCATAGACTGCGTTTGGTGAGGGGTAATCCATCTTGTAATGTAATCAAAGATTGACGGCTGACGACCGACAACGACGACCGACGACCACGGTTGGTGATCGACGACCGCCGCCGGCCGACGATCGTCGCCGGCCGGCAGACGACCGCCTCCGCCGGCCGGCCGACGACCGCCGCCGCCGGCCGGCCGCCGACCGCCGCCGCCGGCCGGCCGCCGACCGGCCGACGACCGCCGCCGGCCGACGACCGCCGCCGGCCGACGACCGCCAGTCGACGACTGGCGTTCGGTGACCGCCGCCGGCCGGCCGGCAGCCGGCGAGGCCATGGCCGCGGAGGGTTCTGCTGATAGGTTTCGGGAATAGAGGGTAGGGAATGTAATCGGATTACATGTTTTTGTTTTGTAATCGAGATTACAAATCTTGAACCACTTTTGTAATCGAGATTCCATTACATTTAAATTTTAAAATTATTTCAAACAAAGGAATTCAACTTGTAATGTAATCTTAATTACATTACATGATGGATTACCCATTACCAAACGCCTCCAACTAACACTTGGAACCCTTTTATGAGATCTGTGGGACTCAAAAGATAAATGGGGTGCCTCAAGATTCAGTCAAGCTCCTTCTATTTGGGTTTTCTCTGCGGGACCGAGCCAAGGCATGGTTGAGCTCCCTCCCTCCCAACAGCATTTCCTCCTAGGCTCAGTATGAACAAGTCTTCTTAGACAAATTCTTCCCACCAAGCAAGATGGCTTATATGAGGAATTTAATTTCTAGCTTCAGGTAGAATGACACTAAGTCACTATTTGATGTTAGGGATAGATTTAAAGGAATGTTGAGGAAGTACCCCCACCATGGCTTGGAGAAATGGTTAGTCATCCATACTTTCTACAATGAGATTAATTATCAGACTAAAGTCTCACTAGATTCCATAACAGGTGGAGCACTCATGAACAAGGGTCTGGACGATACAGAGAAAATTATAGAGGGTGTGGCACTCAACCGTCACCAGTGTGTTGATGCAGTCTGGCCCTGATTGTTGTTTTGGTGTTGACAACGATTTTAGTTTAGGAGGATGATTATGATAATTATGATTAAGTCCTGATCGAGGATTAGGCATGATATGGAAAATCCTAACCTGGGAGGTTAGGTGTGATGATTATGATGATTATGATTAAGTCCTGATCGAGGATTAGGCATGATATGGAAAATCCTAACCTGGGAGGTTAGGTGTGGAAAATCCTAGCTTGGAGGGCTAGGTGTTGGAAAAGTCCTAATTCGGAAAGGTTGGGTGAAAAGTTCTAGCTTGGAGGGCTAGGTGAAAAGTCCTAACTTGGAGGGTTAGGTGCAAATTCCCATCCTGGAGAATTAGGTGAAAAAGTCCTGGCTTGGAGGGTCAGGTGCCTAGCTTGGAGGGCTAGGTTGGATGATGTTCTAACTCGGAAGAGTTGGGTGAAAAGTCCTAGCTTGGAGGGCTAGGTGAAAAGTCCTAGCTTGGAGGGCTAGGTGAAAAGTCCTAACTTGGAGGGTTAGGTGCAAATTCCCAACTTGGAGAGTTAGATGGAAAAATCCTTAGCTTGGAGGGCTAAGGTGGATGAATTCCTAGCTTGGAGGGCTAGGGTTGAGTCACTGGATCGGTCTGGTGACCGATCAGGGACATTGGCACGCTGCTCCTTAGTGGATCGGTCTGGTGACCGATCCAGCTATGTCTGATCGGACTGGTGACCGATCAGGGAGCGCACAGTGAGATTGGGAATCTACTGTGTGGCTCCTGATCGGACCGGTGACCGATCAGGGAGCAGGCTGCTTCCTTGCTGTCTTGCTCCTGATCGGTCTGGTGACCGATCAGGGAGCAAACGGTGAGTGAGTTCCCTTGCTAATCAAAGTCTTGGATCGGTCCGGTGACCGATCAGGGATCTTGGATTTGATTAAAAAGTAACTATTCATCTGGCCTGATGTATCTGGGTGACCGATCAGGATCCATTCTGATCGGTCTGGTGACCGATCAGGCATCACCCTGATCGGTCTGGTGACCGATCAGGCGTGTATAGCTGCGAGAGCTGGGAATCCCAGCGAAGCAGTGGATCGGTCTGGTGACCTATCCACACACTCTGGATCGGTCCGAAGACCGATCACTTTAATTCAAATTTCACTGTCAGACGTAGTCAGAGCGTCTGATCGTATCTGATTTGCTGATGTATGTTTCTGATAATTGATATGCTGCTTGATTTGCTGCTCTAATGCTCTGATTGAGTTTCAGGTGATAGGGGAGGATTCAAACACTCAAGGAGAAGTTAAAGAGTGCTTTCCTTGGAGCAGGTTTGTCTCTTTCTCATCTCAGGTTGCAACGGCGAGCTGCAGACTGGAGCTGAGACTGGAGCTTGACTGAGGGGAGCTCAGTGAGTCCAGAGATAGCTCAGTAGAGGCTGGCGTTGGCAGATGAGTAGCTGGGAGCTACAGAGATGTTGTCACTTGTCGCTTGGCGGAGAAACAAAAAGGAACGCGAGAAGGAGAGTTTGGGATAAGTTCTTAAGTTTTTGTGCTTCTAAGTTCCTGCGTGACAAGCTTGCTGTTCGAGAGTTCTTCAACCATTTTCTAAGCAAGCTATTGAGGAGCAATCATCATACTTGAGCGCTTGAAGGAGAAAACAAGAGGCTTGGAGTCCGACAGTGGGAAGACACGGAGCAGGGGTCTGCGTGAGATCGCCACTGGGTGGAGATCAGGGAAGCTTGCTGTGTTTTGTCCTTGCTAAGTGTTTGAGTAAGATCCTTCTTGTTTTTGTTTCATTGTACTCATTCTATATCATTGTTTGAAATACACTGTGGGGAGGTTTCTCCACCGAGAAGGAGGTTGCTTCATATCCGGTGTTAACCGGGGCTTGATCTGCCGACGATCAAGGGATCGCCCACCTCAAGGGCACGCCAAGGAGTAGGGGCAAGTTATCCCCGAACCTTGTAAACCCTCCTTGTTAGTGATCTTGCTAGTCGTGTTTGTTTTGCTTTCGTTTTGTTTTTCTGCACACTCTGTTTTCTACTCTTTCCGCTGTGCTACTGATATTTGAGTTGCAGAAATCGTGATAAGTCTTGAAGGTGAAAGTGGTTGTCTATATTCACCCCCCCTCTATAGCCATCTCGTTCCCAACAAGTGGTATCAGAGCAAGGTGCTCTGTTTACGGCTTAAAATCCGAGAGTTTTCAACAAGATGGCTTTGAGAGAAGGCTTCTCCACCACACGACCTCCATTCTTTGATGGCGCCGACTTCCAATATTGGAGATCAAAAATGGAATACTATTTAAAGATGGATATCCATACGTGGTTCGCGGTGAAGGAGGGATTCACTCCTCCTAGGGATGATGAAGGCAAGGAACTCGAATCTTCACGGTGGACTGCCGAACAAACAAGGAAAAGTGAA
>JAGFNQ010007823.1:229686-241660 GCA_024364735.1 Boesenbergia rotunda | reverse complement strand
AATTCAAGCGAAAGGATGTAAGTATCCCCTCGCCTGCAGTGTAATGGTTATTGTATGTATTCTTCATGTTTTGCTTTTGGAAAAAGGGAGTCTTCCTTTAGGTAAGTTTCGGCCACCCCCTTAAGGGGGGCCTTGGCTACTTTTTGATGCATGAGGAGACCTTTGGGACTTAGGGTACATATGTATGATGATTTCCCATCATGTTGTGATAAGGAAAAGTAGGGTTATCCACCCTACAAGTTTCGGCCAAGAGGAGAAAGGTTAGGCTTTTTGGGTTGTTTGCTATCCTATGATGTGTCCATGTTTAGTAGTGTAGGTAAGGTGTTTGAATAAATGTTTGTGTGAAGATTGGATGTCAAACCTAGCCTACCCTACCCTTACATCATTCGGCCAACCTAGGAAGATTAGGGTTTAGGGATGCCTGATTTACCTATGATGAATCTATGCCTAGTAGTGTAGACAAGGTGTTTGAATAAATACTTGTGTGAAGGTTTAATTTCAAAAACCCTAGTTTCCCTACCCTACACCATTCGGCCAAGGCATGAAACCTTAGGGTTTGTGAAGGTTAAATTATTTTATGTGATATGCTTATGTAAAAATGATATGAGATGTATATGCATGTGATATTCAAAGGAAATGTTTGATTGGATTCCTTAGCATGTAACATTTGGCCAAGGCATGAAACATGAGGTTGTGAAGGACAACTTACCCTATGAGATTATGATTGTGTTTAGTAAGATCATATGCCTATATATGTGTGATTGTATGAGATGTACCCTAGGAGATATGCTTATGTTGGGATGATGATATGTATATGCAAATGATGTTTAAATGGAGTGTTGGATTAGGAAAAAAATGGAACTCTCCCTAGCCTTGAGTTTCGGCCAAGACCCTAGTTTTAGGGTTAGGAACCATTTGATTTACCCATGAAGCATGCTACCACTTCCTATGATATGAATATGGTTTATGTGATCAACCTTGTCATATATAAGATATGTTTAAGGGGTTGAATTATGATCTATGTATGAGCATGCATTATAGCCCATGGGGCACCCTTATGAAATGCATGCTTTATACTAGGCTAGTTATCATGATTATGGAGATCTATGTATGAGCAGGCATTATAGCCCATGGGGCACCCTTATGAAATGCATGCTTTATACTAGGCTAGTTATCATGATTATGGATGCATACATATGCATAAGAATGAGCCTTGGAGGGCATGAACAAAGAAGGCTTAGGGCCTAAAGAATGCTTCCCTAGAAGGTTGGGACTAAGAGCATACTTTATGAAAATGAAGAACATGATAATTATTTTATTTTGTAATGGCTTGTACTATAGACTCTTAAAGCGAGTCAAATGATTATGATACTAGGCTGAAGGACTTTTGAGAAGGCCTAGTAAACCCTAGTGGTTCGGGATTAGCTACCTCGTTCCTATTCAGGGGCGCGCGCAAAACATGAAGTACAAGCCGGGCCCTAATGATTATGCTATGTTCAAGTATTATGTTTATATGTTTTCAAAGAAACCTTCCTATGAAGTTAATATGCTTAGATGTTTAACATGCTTAAACACTTACCATGCTTGAATGTGATTTATTCTCTTATCTTTCTATGATATGGATTTTGTGAGTAGGACAGGATCTTACTAAGCATTTGTGCTTACTAGTTTATATGTTGTCTTATGCTGCAGATAAGGGTAAGAGACACTTAAACTAAAGGAAGAGGCAGGAGGGCTGAAGATGTGTGGGGTGGTGGCTCGGGAAATAAAGATCTTCATATCTACAATATTATGCTTATGTTAACATTTCTTTAGTAATGAATGTTACACTTGGATTACTCATATACTTGATTATATTATGAGTTGAACCTATCATGTTATAGGTTAGGTTTGAACAAGCATGCTTAGTACTTTGTTATTAGTACTTTAAGAAAAAAAATTTATACGAATGATAGTACGTGACCCCGCCCCGAGAGTAGATATAAAGGCGGGCGTTACAAGTTGGTATCAGAGCAGTTTTCCCCTCCACCACACACACATCAAGCTTCATCCTGCCGCTTCCAAGTAAGAAATCCTAACCTCGCTTTATTTTATTGCATGTACAGTAATGACATGTATAGTGATGATTTATGCTTGCATAACAAGAAAAAGTAGCATTAATTCTCATATAGCTTATTTATCACCTCTAGTCATCCCCAAGACCAAATTGTTGGAGACATCCATCAAGGGGTTAGGACTAGATCATTCTTCCGGAATGAGGCTAATGAAGTTGCTCTAATTTCCGAAATTGAACCTAGAAAAATTGATGAAGCATTAAATGATCCCGATTGGATTATTGCAATGCAAGATGAACTAGGTCAATTTGAGAGGAGTCAGGTCTGGGACTTAGTCCCTAGGCCTAAGAAGACCACCATTATTGGAACTAAATGGGTCTTCAAAAACAAATTAAACCACAAGGGAGAAATCATTAGAAACAAGGCACGCTTGGTAGCCAAAGGCTACAGTCAAGTTGAAGGTCTTGATTATGATGAGACTTATGCTCCCGTGGCACGATTAGAGTCCATCCGATTGATGCTTGCTTTTGCAGCACACCGTGGCTTCAAATTATTTCAAATGGATGTCAAATCGGCCTTCCTAAATGGTTTGATTAAAGAAGAGGTCTATGTCGAACAACCTCCGGGGTTTGAGAGTACCGAGTTTCCAAACCACGTGTTCAAGCTCAAAAAGGCACTCTATGGCCTTAAACAAGCACCCCGGGCTTGGTATGAGCGGTTGTCGACATTCTTGATTAAAAAGGGTTTTGTTAGAGGTCGAATAGACCCTACACTGTTTCTACGAAGAGATGGTGACAATATATTTGTAGCCCAAGTATATGTCGACGACATAATTTGTGGCTCAAACAATAAGGGCTATTTAAATGAGTTCATTGAACACATGGAGAGTGAGTTCGAAATGAGTCTAGTGGGAGAGTTGACTTTCTTCCTGGGACTTGAAATCAAGCAAACTCGCGATGGTATCCATGTGCATCAAACAAAGTATACACATGAAATGCTTCGAAAATTCAATATGAGTGATTCGAAAGAGGTAACCACTCCCATGGCCACAAACACAAGATTAGACAATGATGAGAGTGGTAAACCCGTTGATCTAACTCAATATCGAAGCATGATAGGTAGTCTGCTATACCTCACAGCCAGCTGACCAGATATACTATTTGCTGTAGGTATGTGCGCTAGATATTAAGTCTGTGCCAAGGAATCTCACCTAATTACTGTTAAGTGAATTTTAAGATATCTCAAGGGTACAATTGGTGTAGGTCTTTGGTATCCCCGTACCGAATCTTTTGATTTGATGGGCTATACGGATTCCGACTACGCTGGATGTAAGTTGGATCGGAAGAGCACTAGTGGGGGCTGCCAATTCTTAGGATCATCCTTAGTAAGTTGGTCGAGTCGGAAGCAACATTGTGTTGCTCTTTCCACTACCGAGGCAGAATATATCGCCATGGGAGAGAGTATATCGCAATTGTTGTGGATGATCCACACCTTAGAGGACTATGGATTGAGTTACAAGGGTGTGCAAGTGTTATGTGATAACATTAGCACGATTAACTTAACCAAGAATCCGGTCCATCATTCTAGGACAAAACATATTGAAGTAAGACACCACTTCATTAGGGATCATGTAGCTAGGGGGAACATCATACTCTCACATGTGGAGTCAAAGTCAAACCTAGCTGACATTTTCACTAAACCACTTCCCGAGAGTGAATTTAGTTTCCTAAGACGGGAATTGGGAATGTGTCGCTCTTCATGATTTTCGAATTGCGGTCAAAATCCTTCATGATGATTTCGAAATTGTTGGGGAACAATTGGGTAACTTTGGGAACATCTCACACAAACTATAAGGTTTAACAAAACGTTTTTGTTTGCTAGATATGGGGTGAGATGTTAGGTTTAACTCAATTTCTCAAAATGTCATTGCATCCCTTGAGGAATTAAGTTAACGAGATAATAATCATGGTGGTGACCAAGTATGGGGAAAACCATTGCATAACATATGTGTATATGGCTCCATGATCATACTTGGACATTCCAATCAAGGCAACTTGATTGGAAACTTGAAGTTGGAGTAAAAACTTGTTTGAATTTGCTTGATTGATTGATGGTTGAGTTTGACTCCATTAAGATGGGTCAAAGTGTTTGTTGAACCTATAAGGACTTTTGATTCTTGTTCAGGGATCAATTTTAGTTAGAAAATCATGTCTAAGTTCGACAAAGTTCATCAGATTTCTTTTGAAAATTTCAGGAGTTCTGAAACTGAATATTTCAGTTCGTATCAGGAACCCTGATCGGTCACCGGACCGATCATGAATAGGGCTGATTGGTCCCTAGACCGATCTGACCCCTTCCTGTGGTGTTCGGTCCACAAACCGATCTGCGAGGCAAGCCGTGATCTCCCGAAATCTGACTAAGTGTACTGAGCCAGCCTGAATCAGTCTCCGGACCGATCTGGCACCCTGTGGGGATCGGTCCACAGACCGATCAGGGAGCTCAGAGTTTTCTCTCCGGACCCTACTGATCGAATCCTGATCGGTCACCCGACTGATCAGGCGCGCGTCTGATCGGTCATCCGACCGATCAGTACTAAGCCAGTCTGATCAGGCTATAGCTTGATCGGTCTGGGTGCGATCAGATCGAACGGTGATCCGTTCAAACACATTAAATTTTGGTTGGTGGACCGATCCACCAACCGATTAACTCTCTCCGAACCCTCGTTTTCCCGAACCCTAGCGCCGAAACACCCTCGTCTGCGCAACCTCGTGCGAAGCAGAGGTTCCTTCTGGTATTTTCCGGCGAGATCTCCCCTTCCTCTCTGCGTCCGAGAGTCCTGCGACTTCTTCCTCCCTCGCTCAAACGCTTCAATGGCACCGAAGTAAGTGTTTGGCTTCATCTTTCGTTTCAAAAAGATCATGAAATATATGTTTGTGAAGCTAACCGAACTCTGTTCTTATTTTTGCTACTGTGCCGTGACCTACTTCTTGTCGTGACCTCCCATTCCGACCAAATGACCAATATTTTGATCTATCTTTTGATTGGGTCTCATCTTATGATCAATTCTTGTGATTCAACCTATGTGTCATGATCAATTCAAATCTCCTTAGGAAGTCATCTAAGGGAAAGGATGTCGTGGAGGGAAGTTCAAGGGGGAAGGCTCCTTCCTCCTCTGCCCCTTCCAGAAGGCCACAGCCTTCCTCTAGCTCCAGGTTCCCAAATGCGGCCTGTGAACATGTAACACCCCAAATTTGTCAATGTAAAATCATGACAATGTATGAAAATGGTTATAATGAAATGATATGAATTTCATGCAATCACATGCTATGAAATGTTATGAATGCATGAAATATTATATTCATGAAATATTATTATCATGAAATATTAGCATGAAATATTATATTCATGAATATGGAATATTAAAAATATTATGAAATAATATTTTTGGAATATTATGAAATATTCTAAATTCATAAAATATTATTCATATTATGAAATTTCATGATGGGCTTGGTTTAATGGGCTTTGACATGGGTTAGTGCAAAGTGTGATAAAAAGAAGAGCTAGGAAAGGAGGAAGCAAGGATTGAACCTTGGACCTCCTAGTTGCACTCACCATGTCATAACCAATGAACCAAGCAATATTTCATGTAGAAGGAGAAAGGAACATGCTTGTTAAGTGTGTAAGGGTGAAGAGACATGTCTTTTCATGAGAAAAGTATAAATAAGGGGAAGTTGGAGTAACTTCCTTCTCTTCTTTTCTTCTTCCTCTTCACTCTTCCCCACCGAGACCCTCTCCCCCTCTCCTTCTCATTTTCGAAAATCAAGTCTAGGGTTCTAGCCCTAGAAAAGTTGGAAGGAAGAAGACCTTTGAAGGTTCTTGCCACTACTAAGTCTAAGGAGCCCTAGAGAAGATTCGGAAAGGATTTTCACTTGCCCTACAAATCTAGGGTACCCTACGGAGTAAGAGAAAGAGAAATCCAAGCGAAAAGATGTAAGTATCCTCTCGCCTGTGGCATAATTGTTGTTGAATGTTTGTTTGTTTCATCCTTTTGCAAGATCACAACGACCCTCCTTGATGAAGGTTTCGGCCACCCCAAGTAAGGGGTCCAAGAAAAGAGTTTTTGGCCAAACCTTGATGCATGCTAGTACTCATAGGGACTTTAGACTCATATGTGTGTTTTCCAAATTTTTGGAAGGACAAAAACTAGGGTTTGGTACCCTACAAGTTTCGGCCACCCTTGTGGTGGAGGCCAAGTGAAGTTTTCTTTTATCAAACCTTGATACATGCTAGTGCCCTAGGGATTCTATACACATGTGTGGTGTTTCCAAATGTTTGGGAGAACAAAAATTAGGGTTTTAGCCACCCTACAACTTTCGGCCAAAGGGGATTAAATTGGGGCTTTGGGTGGGTTTGTTATCCTAGGATGAGTAAATGGTTAGTAGTGTAGGTAAGGTGCTTGGATAAATATTTGTGTGAAGATGCAAATTCCAAAACCTTAGCGTTCCTACCCTACACTATTCGGCCAAGGCTTGAACATTAGGGTTTAGGAAGGTGGAACTATTTTATGTGATGTGTATGTGAAATGATATGAGATGTATATGCATGAGATGATTAAATGAGATGTTTGATTGAAATATGATGCATGTATGAATTATGAGGCATGTATGAAATATGATGAACGTATGAACATGTATAAAATATGATGAATATATATACATGTATGAAAACATGATGCATGTATGCATGAAAGGTGATGTATGAACATGGATGACATATGATGTATGAACATGATGTGTTTGATAATATGCTTAAAAAGGGTTACTCTATTGAAACAGGGATCAAGAGCACCCGAATGTGTGGTGTGTCCCTAAGGGATCAAGAGCACCCGAATGTGTGGTGTGTCCCTTTGAGAAGTGATTAAGAGTACCTTTAGGCATATACATATATGAGTAATTGCATGATAAATTACTTTACTTTGGAAAGTTGTGTACCCGACTCGGAAGGGGGTCGTTAAACAAATCCAATGAGCATGTTAAGGTCATGGCATTGGTAGGACGGAAGGGTCCTGCTCTAATTAGATTGGTGGCTCGCTACCCCAATTTATTAGGGAACGCGCATGATGTGGTACGACAACTGGGCCCTGGATGATGATATGATATTTTGAAGTACTTACCATTATGGAACCTTTTTGAAAAACATTTCTCATCATGTGATCTTGTTCCGTAAAGTACTTAGAGATAAATTGATGTGATGTTTATGATGCTTTGATGAGATGCTCATGATGCTGATAATTCTATCTGATTATTGTGTACATGATATGATGTATTGATATGGATTTTGCGAGTAGGCCCGGATTCTTACTAAGCATGTTTTGCTTACTAGTTCCTGTTATTTTTCTTATGCTGCAGATAGCGGTAAGAAATACTCGAACTAAAGGAAGAGGCAGAGGGAAGGTTGGAGGATGTGTGTGGTGATGGCTCGGGAAAGAACGAAAGATTCTATCTACCTTGTTTTGTCTAGAATCTAAACTGCTTCCCATAATTACTATTGAAATTGTATTGCTATACTCTGAATGGGTGATGATCATGACTACTCTACTGTGATTGAGTTAGTGGTATGGAACCTATGTTATGCTAGATAATACTATCATTAATGTTTAAATATTGTAGAATGCATGCTAAGGAAAATACTAGGTAATTACTATTTTCTGTTTCTTATGAATGCTTCCTTTGCATGTATCTAAGACTAGATAACTCTTGCTATATTCCTATGTTGTATCCTGTTCAAACCATGTTTATTCCATGCTTTAGTGTGTTACATGATCTTCCTATTAGGTTGTAAATGCATGTAGATATAAAAGAAATGAAAAACCATGCTTGGTAAATTAGTCTTCAATAGGCATGCCTACTACATTTCTTGTATGTAACTGTTTTGTTTGGATATACATGCTTAACATGGTTGTATGATATGAGTGTATGGACCCGTAACCCCGCCTTTAGGGTAGACATAAGGACGGGCGTTACAGAACAGGCCTTTCAAGCTAGGACATTCAAACTTTTACCCTGCAGATCCATTGATGTTCCTTTCCTAACGGAGTTCTGCCCTTCTGTTATGGAGGTTGTTACTTATTACAATCTGGGGTTTCTTCTTTCTTTGGAAAGAATCATAAATTACGACCTCGTCTCTGAATTTTACAACAACCTACAACAAGGTCCTAAAGGGGGATTCGAGTTCACAACTCGTGTCGGGAAGATGAACCTTGATTTTTCATATGAGATTTTGGCTGAGTACTTGGGTGGTCGACGATCACCGAATCTTTATTCGCTCTATCCTGACCTTCCTAAACCCCTGCTAGCACCCTTTGCAGACGTTACCCCTGATTCCATCCATCAGTATTTCTTTGGTTATCCACGTCCAGATAGTCTTGATGAGCTTGGCCCTGACTTTCCTACCTTTGCTGCACTGCGTCTGTCTCCCAATAGCTATATACTATTCAAGATCATCACAAATTGTATCCTTCCAATCACCTCCAAACCCTTAGCTGAGATCCGACCCTATCACTGTTTGATGCTCTACGGCATGCACAGCCGTTCGGATTTCGATATTATGGAGAGCATCTTCCAGTCCATTTTGTCTTATCGAGAGGAGTCCAGCCGCCGCACTGTCTACATGCCTTTTGGTCACGTCATCACCGACTGGCTCATGTCAGTAGGTGTTGATGTTACCAAGGGTCGGACGATGCCTATGATACGACAGGATTACAGACTTGGCCGGCGTGCTTTCGCCAAGTCTGGCATCATTGTTCGGGGGCCCGATCGGATGTTGATCTGGAAAGATGGTAGGGTTCTTGGGGAGTTACCACGGGGAGGTCCACAGGGTCAGGCGCCAGCCGCTGCTGCTGATGACGAGTATGACGATGAGCCTGAGCCTGATCTGCACTGGCAGATCTCAGAGCTGGATCAGACAGTACAGGAGTTTATTCAGCTGGGGGCGGCAGATCGTGAGGAGTTTCGTTCGGGCTTTCGCTCCCTAGATTCCCGACTGACCAGGATCGAGACCGACGTCTCAGGGACCCGCACACTCCAGCAGACATGGTATGATGAGTGGCGCAGCCACACATTTCCTGGAGGTGCACCTTCTGCGAGTTCTGCACCAGGGTCCGGTGCTCCTACCGATGCGACGATGGATGACCTTATGCACGATGACGACCCTCCTACTGACACTTGAGCTCGGATATCTGCTGTTTTATCATGATCTGTGTATTTGACTATGATACTTTTGGGCTGTATGCCCTGTGACTTGATTGTTGTGGTCTTGTGCCACACGTATTTTGCTACTTGTCTGGATGTTTTCATGCTTTGACTTATCTACTTTTATCTGTCATGCTTATCTACTATTGTTGATGCCATGTTGATTATGTACCGTTGATCTGCATGATTGATCCATTGTCATGTTCATGCTTACACTGTCATGTTTACTTGATACTTATGAATATTATGGCATGTTCTGCGATCTTATACTTCATACGCATATGATGCATGTGCTTGCTATGTCTTATGATACCTTTTCACATGCGGTCGTATGTTTATTCCACAAACTATCACATCTTTGTTGATTTGGGATACCCCTAGGGTTGAGGGGGAGTTTGTTTAAACTTAACAGCCCCTCTAGCTCCATTTCGGTGTTCGACAAAGGGGGACAGTGTGGATTGGTTAAGTTTAGAATGACCATGTTGTAGGGGGAGGATCTGGATTCCCCTATGATTCTAAAGTTGATATATTGATTGAGATCCCTAAACTTAAAATCGGATTGTCAAACAACAAAAAGGGGGAGATTGTTGATGCAGTCTGGCCCTGATTGTTGTTTTGGTGTTGACAACGATTTTAGTTTAGGAGGATGATTATGATAATTATGATTAAGTCCTGATCGAGGATTAGACATGATATGGAAAATCCTAACCTGGGAGGTTAGGTGTGATGATTATGATGATTATGATTAAGTCTTGATCGAGGATTAGGCATGATATGGAAAATCCTAACCTGGGAGGTTAGGTGTGGAAAATCCTAACTTGGAGGGCTAGGTGTTGGAAAAGTCCTAATTCGGAAAGGTTGGGTGAAAAGTCCTAGCTTGGAGGGCTAGGTGAAAAGTCCTAACTTGGAGGGTTAGGTGCAAATTCCCATCCTGGAGAATTAGGTGAAAAAGTCCTGGCTTGGAGGGTCAGGTGCCTAGCTTGGAGGGCTAGGTTGGATGATGTTCTAACTCGGAAGAGTTGGGTGAAAAGTCCTAGCTTGGAGTGCTAGGTGAAAAGTCCTAACTTAGAGGGTTAGGTGCAAATTCCCAACTTGGAGAGTTAGATGGAAAAAATCCTTAGCTTGGAGGGCTAAGGTGGATGAATTCCTAGCTTGGAGGGCTAGGGTTGAGTCACTGGATCGGTCTGGTGACCGATCAGGGACATTGGCATGCTGCTCCTTAGTGGATCGGTCTGGTGACCGATCCAGCTATGTCTGATCGGACTGGTGACCGATCAGGGAGCGCACAGTGAGATTGGGAATCTACTGTGTGGCTCCTGATCGGACCGGTGACCGATCAGGGAGCAGGCTGCTTCCTTGCTATCTTGCTCCTGATCGGTCTGGTGACCGATCAGGGAGCAAACGGTGAGTGAGTTCCCTTGCTAATCAAAGTCTTGGATTGGTCCGGTGACCGATCAGGGATCTTGGATTTGATTAAAAAGTAACTGTTCATCTGGCCTGATCGATCTGGGTGACCGATCAGGATCCATTCTGATCAGTCTGGTGACCGATTAGGCTTCACCCTGATCGGTCTGGTGACCGATCAGGCGTGTATAGCTGCGAGAGCTGGGAATCCCAGCGAAGCAGCGGATTGGTCTGGTGACCTATCCACACACTCTGGATCGGTCCGGTGACCGATCACTTTAATTCAAATTTCACTGTCAGACGTGGTCAGAGCGTCTGATCATATTTGATTTGCTGATGTATGTTTCTGATAATTGATATGCTGCTTGATTTGCTGCTCTAATGCTCTGATTGAGTTTCAGGTGACAGGGGATGATTCAAACACTCAAGGAGAAGTCAAAGAGTGCTTTCCTTGGAGCAGGTTTGTCTCTTTCTCATCTCAGGTTGCAACGGCGAGCTGCAGACTGGAGCTGAGACTGGAGCTTGACTGAGGGGAGCTCAGTGAGTCTAGAGATAGCTCAGTAGAGGCTGGCGTTGGCAGATGAGTAGCTGGGAGCTACAGAGATGTTGTCACTTGTCGCTTGGCGGAGAAACAAAAAGGAACGCGAGAAGGAGAGTTTGGAATAAGTTCTTAAGTTTTTGTGCTTCTAAGTTCCTGCGTGACAAGCTTGCTGTTCGAGAGTTCTTCAACCATTTTCTAAGCAAGCTATTGAGGATCAATCATCATACTTGAGCGCTTGAAGGAGAAAACAAGAGGCTTGGAGTCCGACAGTGGGATGACACGGAGCAGGGGTCTGCGTGAGATCGCCACTGGGTGGAGCTCAGGGAAGCTTGCTGTGTTTTGTCCTTGCTAAGTGTTTGAGTAAGATCCTTCTTGTTGTTGTTTCATTGTGCTCATTCTATATCATTGTTTGAAACACACTGTGGGGAGGTTTCTCCACCGAGAAGGAGGTTGCTTCATATCCAGTGTTAACCGGGGCTTGATCTGCCGACGATCAAGGGATCGCCCACCTCAAGGGCACGCCAAGGAGTAGGGGCAAGTTATCCCCGAACCTTGTAAACCCTCCTTGTTAGCGATCTTGCTAGTCATGTTTGTTTTGCTTTCGTTTTGTTTTTCTGCACACTCTGTTTTCTATTCTTTCCGCTGTGCTACTGATATTTGAGTTGCAGAAATCGTGATAAGTCTTGAAGGTGAAAGTGGTTGTCTATATTCCCCCCCCTCTA
>JAGFNQ010007823.1:138754-203010 GCA_024364735.1 Boesenbergia rotunda | reverse complement strand
GAAATTGTTGGAGTCTTTTATGTATGGCAAAGGGGGAGAAGTATTGGGTTTAAGTGGGAAACTAAACATGCCTTTGCAAGAAATCCTAGGTCTAGGGGGAGCTTAGGTAAAGGAGCATTGTTGCTCATTTGTGGCATAAGAGGAACCTTGGAGAGGTTCTTAAAAAGCCTTTGTAAGTCCAATGTAAGGGGAGCCTTGGAGAGGTTTTAAAAAGCCTGTTTTGGTAAAAGTCCTAACTCTTGGGGAGGTTAGGTGTTGGGATGCCTTGGGATAGGATCCATGCATGTTTGCATTGTATATGCATTGGCGGTATAAGTCCAAGGTGAAGCCTTGACAACGTATGTCCAAATGGTTATTAGCATTGTTTTCTCTAACTTAAACGTATTGCCAAACATCAAAAAGGGGGAGATTGTTGGGACAATCTATGGTTCGGAGTGACCATGTGTTTTGATGTTTGGGCAAAGGGTTTAAGTTAGGTTTACCCTTGTATTTTGATATGTGTATTTGAGTGTGTAGGTCTTGCAGGATACACATGGACTTAGCTGGACGACTTCGGGTACGGTGAAGGGTGGCATGGAGGCAAGCCGTGGGCTTGTGTGCACCCGAGGGACCATGCATATAGCAGGGACGATGAGACGTGGGACGCAGACTTCGAGGCATGCGTGAAGGATGACATGGAGGCAAGCTGAGGGCTTGTGTGCGCATCTGAGGGACGGGAGCCGAAGATAAAGAGGGCGTGAAGGCAATAGATCGAGGCTGCTGGTGAAGAGTCAGCTAAGTTGTGAGGATTTGAGTGCTGAGGGAATTGTTCTCGCGAAATCCTAGGGGTCGAGTGCTGAGAGAATTGTACTCGGGAAGAAAAACCTAGGTGGGGCAGTCGACTAGTGATTGGGTAGTCGACTGATAAACACAACAGAAACATCAGTCGACTGCTATGGGGGCAGTTGACTGGTGGTGGCTGGAAATTCGAATGTTGGGCATGGAACAGTCAAATTTGAGTGGGATCAGTCGACTGTCCTTGGGGCAGTCGACTGATAGCGAGTTTCTCAGCCAAGAGACCTATTTAAAGGGGCTCGATTTTGACTGAGAGTTTCTGACGAATTTGACTTTGGTTAAAGGCCAAATAGTAGTCTAAGAGCTTAGAGGTGAAGTTTGGTTTGTGGCGAGATTTCTCCACCCACAAGGAGCTACACGAGCTAGCCGGAGGTCTTCCGGGGAGTCATCCACCGATGGATCAGGGATCGTCCACCTTACGGACAGCCGTGGAGTAGGTGCGTCATCTCCGATCCACGTAAATGGTTTGTATTAGCATTGTTTTAGTTTTTATTTAGTATTTTTGCTTGTGCATGCTAACGTTGTAGGTAGAAAATCGAACGAAGGCTATTTATCCCCCCCCCCCCTCTAGCTTGACGGTGAGATCCTAACAAACATTAATGATCAAAAGATCCCCTTCCCAAAAAGACTCTCGAAAGCCAAAAAGGATGAAGACTTCGACATGTTTTTGAAGAAAATAAAAAAAATTGCAGTGAGATCCCACTCATCGATGTGCTACATCAAATGCCTAAATTCTCAAAGTTTATGAGGGTGATCATCTCCACAAAATGCAAGCAAGATAGATTTTTCATTTATATCATTGATTGTTAATGCTAGTATGTCAAGTGAATAGTTTTTCTCTATCTTCATTAGCATGAAATGAGCATTACTTTATTTGAAATATTTGAGCTTAGTCTAGACTTATGATCTCTATCACTTTGCCTATTTTGAATGGTGAAAATCTGATAAATAGTCATGATTCATACAATGTGTTAGTACTTATGTCTCATAATTATCCCACCATGCCCATATGTTAGTGATATGAGAGAAGTGTCCTAAGGCAATCGCCTTATGATGTAAACATTTATTTTAATAAATGATAATTCACTATTTGAGTATACATGTTTTGTGTATTTTAAACTCATCTACTGAATGTCCGCAATACAACTCACAGCATAAGAGAATTTGTGATGGGATCACAACTAGTGATTATCTCTAATGTGCAATTGTGAAGTATTGAAATTATCCCTAGTCGATGAATTGATAAAAACGGACACTATCAATTCTGCTGAGACTAGCATGGGTTATTCTCTAATCAGCTGATTCTCACTAGCTGGTGACATTGGGATGTCCGGAGATAAACATGGATGCTAGTTAAGGGAACTAGTTCATTGGAGTGACTAGCTGTAAGACTTCATATGGGAATCTACATGTAGATATGTCAATGAAGATCTTACTGCGGCTTAAGTGCGATGTTCCTTTGACTTGCGGTGTTCAAGTCATCTTGGTCATGGAGACTTATACTTTGACATCTTAAGCAAGCATCTCTAAGGAGGTGTGGACCCAGGATGATCGGGTATAAGCCGAAGTGCCCGAAGATGTTTGAACAGCCTACAAAGGATTCACCACTTCTTGCGAGGAGATGTATACCCAGGCCTATCGTCGGATTGTTACTCAAAGCCTCTGGCCAGAGCATATCATGATAAGAGTGTGAGTCTCTTAAATACATGAGAGTAATTAGAAATCCAAAGGACGAGAAAGACACTACTTGGGCTAGGTGTGACGTAGTCAGCCTAGTGGGGACTGACACCATAGACCGTGTCCTGAACCAAGTGGGTATAAGGCGGTGAAGGGAATGAGGCACGATTCATTAGAGCTGCTGAAGGGTTTCAGAATAATTTCTTCTGAGGTCAAACCGTTGATCTTTCGATTAATTGGGGATCATGATGTACTACTAGGTGCCACTCATGATCGTTCTATAATTAATGGGTTAATTATAGACGGCCAACATAAATCGAAAGCCTATTTAGTCACACGCAATACGAGTAATCCGAGGGATTTAAAACGAGTTGAAAATTGGATTTTCCGATCAAGAGAAACGAGTCGAATCTGAGTTAGTCAGAGGCGCAATGGAAGCCAAAAATGGCTAAGTCTTTTGAAGGCTTTTTGGGCGAATTAAATGAGTTTAATTCGCGGTTTAATGGGTTGGTTTTGGCCGGCCAAAGAGGGTGTTAAACCCTCTTTGGTGGCCGGCCAAATAAGAGGAGAAAAACCAATTTAATTGGTTTAATTAATAAAATAAATCTAGTGTGATTTATTTTATAAATTATGGATAAATAAATTTGTATAGAGAAATTTATATAAATAAAATTTGTAGAAATTTATTCTTTTATGGAAGATTAAAATAATCCATGAATTGGTTTATTTTAATTTTATAAAATCAATTACGAATTGATTTTTTCCATAATAAGAAAGTTTATAAATTTCTTATAAAAATTTATTCCATAGTTTAAAGAGAAAAAGAATTAGTTTTATTATAAATTGGTTTATAATAAAGACTCGGTTTAAACGGAATAATTAATAAGAAAATTTATAAGATAAATTTCTTATAACTAATTCCGTTAATTCGGTTTAGAGGGAGACTTAGCAAAGGAGTTGCTACTATATAAAGGAACCAAAGGCTAGCCCTTATTCCTAACTAATTAAGAGATTAATTACTCCCTCTCTCTTTCTCTTAATCTCCTCTCCTCCTCCTCTTCTTCCTCCCTTAGGGCCGGCGCACCCTAGCCTCTCTAGGGCCGGCGCCCAACCACAACACCAACAAGGGTGTTTGCCGTGAGCTTTGAAGAAGGAGGAGAACTCGAAGACGAAGAAGAAGAAGCGGATAGCGACTCCTCTCTTCTCGGAATTTGATTCCGTTACTTCGTTGGTTAGTTTTTCCATTATTTCTCTTATTCTTCTAGTTGTGCCTTCCGAGAATCTAGTAGTTCTCGTCGGCACAAAACTCGTGACTTTGTGAAGTCATCCCGAAGAGAACTCGGCGTGGACGTGAATAGAGGCGGAGCTTCCAAGGGACGCTACGGTTGGATCTCGTCCCTTACTTCGAGTTACGAGAGGTACTTAGTAAATTAGTTTACTTTTCCGCAAAGTTTTATTTTATGATTATGTCAACACACCATAAGATTGCATGCTAGATATGAAGTTAAAATAATTTAGGAAATTATTTTATGCAAACTCTTCCGCTGCACGTAAAAATTTTAAATTTTACGAACTCGTATCCTTGTCGACATGCACCCGGTCCCAACACCATATAGATTAGAACTTGAGATTGAGTTACTACTACACTCCTAAAGCACTCAAAATAATTATTTGAATTTGAATAGGTGATTAAAAAATAATTTTATGAGTGAAAACTAGTAATTTACACCTTTGAGACCGAGTTAGGCTACTAGCGAAATAAATACTAGGTTTCCCTTGATCCGAGCATGCCTTTGAGACCACAGGTAGTTTGAAAGTGATGAACAAAGCATGTGACAAGTATGTTCTTATGGTTGGGATTATGAGGATCCTTATTATATGTCGACTTGACTAGGCATTGAGATTGATACTTGAAGGAATACGATCACTTATTGCACTGAGCACAGAGAACTTTTTCTCAGGCTATCTGGAATATGCTCATTAGCGAAAGTGTTTGATAGAGTTCAGTCATGTCACTAGGGATTATGATGCATAATGACCGATACATAAGTACATGTAGAGTATTTACTTGAAGACAAGTAAAAGTTTAAGTCTGGGGGTGCGATAAGTGTAGATTAGATACATTTTTATCCTTGTTTTAATTCTCATTCACTTGTTTCTATTGATTCTAATTTACGTAGTTATGCCCCTACGTAGTTTTTTATCAGTATATTTTCTTGCCTTAGTTCAGAGATCTTCTCTTCTCTTATTTTCATTTATAGAGAGTGATTTGGAGTGAAATAGACAAGAAATGGACCAAGACGATCACCGGAATTGGAGTTGGACGGAGTTGGAACCGATCGGAGTTGGGGCTGCAGGGGTCGTGTGGGATCACATGACCCTATGCCCCTCACAAGGTGTGGCCATGCCATCTAGCATGGCCCGTGCCCTTTTTGCAAGGATGACATGGCGCAGTTGTGCTATCCGACATGGCCTCATGCCTCTTTAGTAATAAGAGGCATGGTGGGCCATGCCACCCAAGCACGATCCCATGCCCATTGCTCCACAAAAGGGGTACGCCCCCATGCCCCATGCCCAATGCGTCACAAAGGGTGCATAGCGGGGTCGTGACCCCCAGCACGCTCCCATGTCCCCAGGAAAGGGGGTCATGTGACCCATGGTTTTTCACATGGGGAGACTTACCCTTGGCCATCCACCTTCATTTTGGCAATTCCAGCAGCCCATCTCTACCATCTTGAAGGCTTGGGTTGGTTCCGAAAACTCTCCACCACGGAAGGACAAGCATTTCTCTCTTCCTCCTCTTTGCTTTGTCAATTTAGATGATTGAGTATCTTCTCTTCTTGATTCTTTGTGTTTCTCTCATGTCTAAAGAGTATATTCCTCATATTCTAGGTGTTGGGAGTATTTGTGATGTGATTTGATATAACACTTTATGGATTGCTTGTGACATTGTTTTGATGACATGATTTGCCATGGTTGTTGTTTGATTAAATGCTTTAATGAATATTTTATACTTAGATCTTTTAGTGTATACTTGATTTGTTGTATTTCATTCAATGGATGTGTGGAGTGACCTCCATCTAGGGGATATGCTCAAGGTTGTATGGTCGGGATGTTAGTATTAGCCCTTGAACAAGTTATGAGATGATTGACTAAGAAACATTTTGTAACATATTCTATTAATAAAGATAAAGTTTGGTTATTATATTTACTTTATGTTTGTGACAAATGAATAAGTATAACAATGTCTTTAGGTAGTAGGTTCTAATCTACACTATATCAATTAGTTGAATTGATAGTGAGATGATGTAGAGAATATTACTTTTAACTATTCTTAGTCAAGTACTAATATTTAAGGACAATATTAATGCATTGAAACTAGCATGTAGGTCAATTGATGACTTGATCTCACAAGTCATGGATATGAGATGTCAAATTGACACATGGGTATATGTTAGAGAATATATACTGAATTGACTTACCATAAAAAAGTTTCATAGATTGTTATATGAGTGTCATAAACTTTCTCATAGTGACTATTGGTATGAATAATCCTTAGACTTGAAGTGACTATGGTTCCCTACATAAGGAGTTATGTACTTTAGTATCGTCAAACACCACTCGTAAAAGGGTGGACTATAAAGGTGATCATTGGGTATGTAATAAATTATGCAGAGTGATGTCAATGATATAGATGGGATCTATCCCTCCCATATGATGGGAGTTATATCTGTGAGCCCCTTGATCAAGTATGACTATTAAAATATATGGTCATACTCAAATGAGTCAATATGAGATTGAGCTCATTTGGTTGAGTGAGTCTACTTGGGGATCAAGAAATAAAAAGATTGATTACAAGATGACATGGTCTATGCCTTATTGATCAACCAAGATATCGAGGACATAGAACGACAAAGTCATACATTATAATAGTCACAGAAAGGTTAGGTCAGATCTCGACTTTCTCATCACTCGGGTAGCAAGATGCATTACTAGATGTCGCTCATTGTTTATGTATCTAAAGTGGTTTAGATACATTACCAACATTACGAGAACCTATTAGATCATACACAAAGGATACAATGTCTCGAAGATAAGTTGATTTTAGTTGGACTAAAATGTGATCTGAAGTTGGATTATTTGAGTTAGACTCAAGTGAATCCAATTGGATTGAGGGATTATGTCTAATCCGAGTTAGACTCATTTAGATTAGACTCAACCACTTAATTATGGATAATATTCATTAAAAGATTTAATGAAATATTATTGGAGAGGAAGACCAAGGGGCATTCTATTTATTAGATGAATAGAATATTCAAAGCCAAAAGGGATACCAAGAGGCTTGATATTCATTGGTTTTTATTAGCATTAAGATAAAGGAAGCTCAAGAAGTAAAAACCCTTTATATTCATAAGATGAATAAAAGCTTTCCTCTTGCATATTTTTCGGATTTGGACAAGTGCAATACATGAAAAAGTGTTCTTCTTCCATCCTCTTCCTCATCTTCTCCCTCTTGGCTGAAACCTTCATTGGAGGTTTTTGATATTTTGTGAGTCATCCTAAGTTACTAACACAACTAAGGTGGTTCTTCTCCGAGGCATAGATCATGCTCGTGTAGATACTACTAGAGGTACGAACATTCTGAATGTGCAAGACATCCAGTGAACCAAAGGAATAGCGGGATAACCGAATGACAGCCATCAAAGGTATAACCCATAGATAGAAATTTCGTATAAGTTTTTTGCATGGATCACTCAAGGAATCCTACTTTCCACTACGTGTATGTGATGTTTTCGCATTGAGATCCCTACACGGGGAGCCCTACGTGACAAGGGTAATCCTTTTAACCAGACAACCTTAAGTGTTCCTTTGATTTGGAGACCATGTCCACATAAGGATGAACCTAGTCATGCTTTTAATGGGGTTTCCCTAATCTCATGCAAGAAGATGACTTGTGTAATCTAAAATCGTATGATTAAGGATCCATACGTGACACAGGTAATCCTTTTATAGGACATTCTAGATTACCTTGCCTATCTAATAGCATTAGATAGTCAATAGGGAAGACACTTCGGTATGACATTCGCGAAGTCACTCTTGTAATCTAGTTAGGCTTCCTACGAGGCTAAATCATAGAGATCAATGTATTAGCAACCATAGAACCTCAAGGATCATCACAAGGAAACCCTACTCTAGGACATTCCCTCTTGATAGTTTTCATCTTGAATTCACTTAGCGCCAACCTTCTTCCTCTCTTCTCTTTCAAGCTCTTTTTCTTGTGTGAATCACTTTACACGTCCGCTCAGCTTACCTAGTTTACTTTAGCAAAGCTCACTAATGCTTTCTAATCAGTACTTGTGGATATGATGTCTTTTATTACTTGACTACTTCCTGTGTACTTGTGAGGCGACCATCAATGATAAGGGATATGTTGTAAGAAATAAAGAAAGATTAGTTGTTAGAGGGTTCGATCAAGTTGATGGTTTAGATTATGATGAAACAAATGCACTCGTAGCTTGATTGGAATCCATTAGGATGATGTTAGCATTTGATGCTCACAAGGGATTTAAATTGTATTAAATGGATGTGAAGTTAACATTTCTAAATGGATTCATTAAAGAAGAAGTTTATGTTGAGCAATCACCAGGATTTAAAAATTTAGAATTTTCAAGCCATGTGTTTAAGCTTAAAAAGGCCTTGTATAGGCTAAAACAAGCATCTCATGCTTGGTATGAATGGTTGTCAACATTCTTAGTGTCAAAATAATTTCATAGAGGATAAATTGATTCTACATTATTTCTAAAAAATAGTGGATAAAATATTTTTGTGGCCCAAGTATATATGGATGATATTATTTGTGTGTGTACTAATAAGGATTATTTGAATGAGTAATTGATAAGCATGAAAAGTATAGGATTTTTTATTATGATTTTACGCTATTTTAACTTACTTTGCATGCATGAGTTTCATCTTGATCATATATTTTACCATATTTTCTATACTTTTGTATACTTGGATACTGCTCTCGTGCATTTTGGATGATATGTACATAAATTTGAGCAAAATTTGAAGTCGAAGATCAATAGGAGGAGCTCCATGGCCTGCCATGGGTGCTTGTGCCAAGTGGCATGGGCCATGGCCCATTCGGCAGACTCAACACACCTGCCCATGCTCCATGGCATGAGTTGTGGCTAGACCACCATGGCTGGCACAGGTCGTGCCAGCCTTCCCGCAAATACACCAAGGGTCTGACACAGGTGCCTGTGCCTAGTGGCACGCCCTTGTCAGGCAACTACCTCACAACCCTATTTAAGAGAATCCATCCCTTAGGGTTGGAGATCTTGATTTAGGGTCACCCAAAGACCCCAAGGCGGCTCGAGGAGGCATTTTCAAGGTGATCAAGGCTCATCCACGCACGCAGGGTACATCAAGAGCGACTTGGAAGACAATTTCGACGACCAAACCTAAGCCTTTCTTCTCATGTTTATGGATTGTAACCCTACTCTTATGAGGTAATCACTAGATTTTAGGATTAGGGAGTAGCTTTTATATATGTTAACACTATTTCATAATTAATTGCATGTTTTGATATCTTGATCTATGATGTGTTGAATTGTGTTCTGACTCTATCGTGTTAACATAATCTCGATGCCAAAAGCTCGAGAATCGCAGTCACATGAGGAATAAGGGAGAATCAATAGGATAACCCCATCCATCGATCCATAGATAACTATGATGCGGGAAATCAGATATGAAAGTGTAACCTGACAATCCACAAGGACCTATATGCCATCATAAAACCCAATGGATCAACCCAATTATGATGTCACGATAAGGAGAGGGTCAATTAGGTGGAGTGGGATCTTGTGATAGGATCTCCACTAAGTAATGAATCATAGGGATCTCGCATAAGAAATATATTTTGGGTTGATGCAAGATGTAGAGCTTCATGAGTATTTTTCTGATGCCATTATATTTGATATGTCATTTGCTCCGTTTGTTGGAGTAAATCATCATGGTGAATTTGTGTTACTTGGTCATGGTTTAATATCTAGGGAAGACTTTGAACCCTTCATTTGCCTATTTAAATCATGATTGCATGCATGAGAGGATGAGCTCCATGAGGCATTATTACGGATCAGTGCAAAGCCATGGAAATTGTAATTCTTGAGATATTTCCAAACTCTCATCCTTATGTCTTTGACATATTATGAAAAAACCCTAGACCCGACCACGGTTCGGAACCGACAGTTTGACGGTTCGGAACCGCCGGTTCGACGGTTCGTGGGAGGTCGACCCTTAACCTTAACCGCCCAAGACGGTTACGGTTCACGGTTCGGAACCGCCGGTTCACGGTTCGCCACGGTTCAAGATTATTATATTAAAAAAATTAAAAATTAAAAATTAAATTAAAAAAAATTTATTAAAAAAGTACTTGCACTTATATAAGTTGCTTACGTATCCCCTTAGGGTATAGGGGAATCAAAGCTCACGTAGTTCTTTTACATTTTTACTCTTTTACATTTTTTACATTTTTACCCTTTCTCACTCACTTGCATTTCCTCCCGTTCCCGTTGTATTTGTTCCTTCGGTATCAAATTCTTCGACTTCGTCTTCTGAAAGTTGCATTCCTTGGATTCGCTTCTCGGCTCTGGTCTAATCATCAAGTAATGCTTGAGCTTCCAATGAGTCGGGAGACATAGTTGATCGTCGTTCATCTAATATGTTGCCGCCGGCACTGAACGTCTGCTCCACAGCAACAGTTGACACTGGAGAAGCTAAAATTTCTTTTGCGATCACGAAGAGAACGGGAAAGCTTTGAGCCTTCTGTAACCACCACTTCAAGATGTCGAAGTCTTCGTTATCTGCTTCATTAAAATCAAAAGAAGTCATAAAATAATTCTCAAGTTCCTATGTGAAACTTGAGGATCCTCGTGGACGTTTCGTCCGTTCTTTTAATAAAAGTTGGGCTTTTGTAAGTTTTAAATTAGTAGTAGTAGGTTGTTATATTTCAGAAATATTAGTTTGTGTTCCATATTTAACATAATATTGATTATAAAGATTATATAACTAATTTTTAATATTATATACAATATTAGCTGGATCCGGAGAGGAAGAATCCTTAATAGGAATTAATGCGTCATAATATAAAGTTAACATTTCTTGTAAAACTTCTAATTTAAATCTAGGATCTAAAGAAAATGCAATTAAATAAATTTCAGGAATAAAATAAAAATATTTTTCCCATTTAGTTTTCATAGCTAATATACATAAAGTTAAAGTTTCATTATTTAGATGTTCATTTAATATTAATACTATACTACAAAAATTTACTAAAATTAAATGAGCAGTGGGATAATAAACACCGGAAAGTTGTTCAGTTGCATCGTTAAAAACTTTTAAAATTTCATAAATACTACTACAAATATTCCATTGTTGTGAAAATAAATATATATTAGTATTACTATTTTGTGCAAAAATAAACATAATAAATCTTTATATTGAAAAGAATCTTGTAATAATTGATATGTTGAATTCCAACGTGTTGGAACATCACGTGGAAATTTTTTTGGTCGCATTCCATTAGCTTTACAAAATCTACCCCATTGTTTCATCATAGATGGTTGGGACCATAAGTATGAAATTGCGGTTTTAATTGGTTGAATATAATTTTGTAAAAGTTTTAATCCATCTTGAACACATAAATTTAAAATATAGCATACACAACGAATATGAAAAAATAAACCACCAATGACAGGTTGATAAATAAATTTTAATTCATCTATTGAAGCGGTATTAGAACTAGCATTGTCTAATGATATTGAAAATATTTGATGAGTCAATCAATATTCTTCTAAAACTATGTGTAATAATTATGCAATGTTATGAGCAGTGTGTGATTCATCAAAAACTCTATAAGCTAATAATCTTTTTTGAAGGATCCAAGAGTTATCAATCCAATGGCATGTTATACCCATATAAGAATGAGTTTGCCAATGATCACTCCAAATATCGGAACATAAAGAAACTTTATTATTTAATTTACTAAATTCTTTAATTAAATTCTTTTTTCCTTGTTTTACTAATCTTTTAATTGTACGAGTTAGTGTAGTCCTAGGTACACGTTTAGCAGCAGGATTAAGAGATTCTTTACAAAAATCTTCAAATGTGCATTTAGATCCAAAACTAAAAGAAAGATGTTCTACGGAAACAAATTTAGCTAATGATTCTCTTAATTTATTATCTGAATATAAAAATAAACCAGAATCAGTACTACTACCGCTAGAAAATCTAGATAATTGTGTTTGAGAGCGGTCAAGCCCATATTTCGTCGGGTGCTTCATTTCTACATGTCGTTTCAATGACCCATAGCCGCCGCCGGCTTTGAATTTGTAGGAAGCATTAAAATGCTTGCATTTTGCACGCATTTCTCCCGACAGAAGTGTGACCTTCTCAAAATGTTTAGTAAAAATAGACGATTTTAAAGGAGGATTATCCCGAACCTTAGAAGTAATCACATCGGTACTTCCTTGCGTTTCGGGGATCGGAGGGCGTTGGGGCTGAGCCTCGGTCTCATCATCGGTAGATTAAATTTGAAGGTTGGGATCCTCATATGCAATTTCTTTTCCCCTCCGAGATCGAGATGATGAAGCTCCGTGACCTCCTTCCATTATCGTCGATGAAGAACGCGGAGAGAAGTTGAGAGTTAGAGAGTTGAGAATGAGAGATTGAGAGAAGAGAAGTTGTTTTGTGAGTGAAAATGATGAAATGAGATCCCTATTTATAGAGTTCGGATCATAACGGTCACTAAATCGTAGCCATTGATCAAAAAACGGTCAAATAATCTCATCCGTCCAAAAAAAAAAATCAAAAACTGCCCAACGGCACTGAACCGGCGGTTCAGTGCCGTTGGAACCGGCGGTTAACCGCTGGTTCACGGTTCCGGGGGCCTGGAACCGGAACCGGCCCGGCATCCTGCCGGGCCGGTTCCGGTTCGGCCTGGCGAACCGGGTCAACGGGCCACCCGGCCCGTTGACCCGGGCCGGTTCCGGGCCGGGTCCGGGCTGGACTCGGCCCGGGGTCAGGTCTACATTATTACGGATCAGTGCAAAGCCATGGAAATTGTAATTCTTGAGATATTTCCAAACTCTCATCCTTATGTCTTTGACATATTATGAAAAAAATTTCAGCCAAGTTTGGTAGTCATACCAACTATAAGTTGATAAATAAAAACATAAAGGATATTGATTATAATTCTTTTACTTCTAAAGAATGTGATAGCAACTGGAAAAAATTGATTAAAGATTTTATTTGGAGAAAAATGATTGGTTGAGTTCTTTATGGAGTTGTCATCATAAGTGGATGTCTATCTATTTGAAAAATAAATTTTGGGCAAAAATGTCAACAAGTCAAAGAAGTGAAAGTATGAATGCCTTTTTTTGATGATTATGTTCATTTGAAAAAACATTGAAGTAGTTTGTTGAATAGTATCACAACAGTTTGAAAAGCAAGATTGAAAAGAAAAATAATTCTGATTTTGCATCTTTCAATTCAATCATTTCGGTTGTTAGTGGTCATTCAATAAAAAGTAATTTCAAAATGTCTACACTAGCAAGATATTCAAGTTGTTTCAGCATGAAATTAGGAGTTTGATGTTTTGTAACACTTCGTTTGTGAAGCAAGAAGGGTCATCTATCTTATATGAAGTGGTGGAAACTGTATTGGGAAAAGAGGGATCAACTCCAAAAGACATTTCATTGTTGGTACAATATAGTGAGGTAGAATGTGAGATGAAGTGTTTGTGTCATCTCATTGAGTTTCAAGGAATTTTGTGAAGACATTTGATTTCTGTTCTTGTAAAAAAAATGTCACTAGAGTTTAGAAAATTATATTTTGGAACGATGGTGTAAAGACATTATGTTGGTACCAAAAGCACTATATCAAACCTGGTTTTGATAATGACAAAGGGTTCAAAGTTAAGTATGTTTTGTGATCTAACGTATTTTCTAAGTGTACAAGAAGGTCTTAGTTTATGTAGGCATGAACTCTTGACTTGCAGGGTTGAGCATGAAGTCCTGGTTGAGGACTGGGCACAAAGTCCTAGCCAAGGGCTGGACACCAAAGACCTGATCGAGGGTTGGGCATGAAGACCTGATCTGAAAGATCGAGCATAAGACTTAGCCAAGCGAGGACAACAGATAGAAGTAGGGATGAGTAAAGGAACGAACATTTCGAGATCCGAGAGCTTCGGAGGCCGAGCAAAAGTACAACTGGAGGTGTCGGTTGGCAAAAGGTAACTTCTCCAGAGTTGAGTAGGTGAGGACGCGTTTCCCAGAAGAGGGAACATTAGGCGTCTGCCCGACCTAGGATTTCATTTGAAATCTAAAGTCAAGATCAGACAGCTCTGGCTATTATACATATATGTACATTCATATATTATTTATTACACTTGGACTAACCTGTTTTGCAGCCCAAGAAGTTGACCTAGCTGCTATGAGGGCACCTCATAGGGACTGGGGGCCCAAGTATACTGGAGCTCGAGAGGTCTCGGGCGCCCGAGTATGTAGGCGCCCGAGAGGTCTCGGGTATCCCAGTTGATTTTGCTCAATGTTGGTGAAGTTGAGTTGGCGACTGCTGATTGGGTGCGCCACATCAACACTTAGGCACCCGAGAATGGATAAACTTTGGCCGAGACAGCGGATGACAACCCGGCTGAATCGGCAATGTGGAGGTGCCCCTATGCGCACTCGGGCGCCCGAGTGCCAATATAAAAGGGGTTTCACCCCCTCAGTCTCAAACATCAACTCAAGCATTCAGAATCACTGCAATCAAATTTTTAGCTTTTAGTGATCAAGTTCGCTACACCAAAATAGTCCAAGATCGATGACACGTTGCTTCAACGACGAAACACCCTTGCTCTTCGTTAAGCAAATGTTGTCAGTATAAAGTTTCATTTTTATTTGTACTTAAACCTTCATACTTTGTAACTCATATTGTGTATTATAGAATTGCCCAATGAAAACGGTCAAGGACCGTGGGCCTTGGAGTAGGAACTGTTAAAGACTCCGAACCAAGTAAAAACAAAGCTTGTTACCGTTGTTGTTACTTGTTCTTTTTATTATTCCGTTGCGCTTACTCATGTTTTAATCTGAGAAATTTCCTATTGATATTCACCCCCTCCTCTATCGATCACATCGATCCCACAAATGGTATCAGAGCTAGGGTGCTTTGAATTGGTGAAACCACCTTTCGAGCATTTTTTTTTTTGGATTTTTTCGCTTTTTCTTTCAAATAAAAATATTTGTGCATGGTGTTAAAATATTCTTAGGACTTTTTCAAATTTAAATTCTTATTTTTTCTCCATAAGTCAGAATTTATATAACTATCATTTTTTTAAAATTTGTCATACAATTTTTATTATTTTTATTATTTTAATATTTTTCCTCAAAATTCGTGCAACCCTAATTTGAGCAATTTTTTTTCTCCAGCACTACTAATCCAAGGCCATGTCTTGGTACCTTTTTTGTTATTTTTCTTGTGTGTGAGATTTATTCTAAATGACCAATCAAGAATGGTACAGTGTCCGTCCACCTCTATTCTCCGACGAGAATTTCATATCATGGAAGGGTCTAATGGAGTCTCACCTGAAGGCTCATATGGATTTGTGGATGATAATCCAAATGGGATCCCCCACAGAAGATGGAACATCAATTGCCTGGGATAAATTGGATGAACCAACACTAAGCAAGATCGAGACAAATGCTAAGGCTACTGCAATCCTACAATGCGGCCTGATCAAAGAACAATTCAAGCAGAGTGGACCTTTCGAATGTGCTAAAGAGATGTGGTAAAAATTGATTAACCTACACGAAGAGACATCCAACATTGAGGTCTTAAAATGTGTGTTGTCCGAATCATCAGAAGAGTTTGACAAAGAAGAACAAATTCAACTGAGCCTCATTGCACTACCAGTACAAGTTCACCTTACCATGACCAAGTCCAAGTTTGAATCAGAAGATGAGTTGAAACAAAGTAACGGATTGATATCCATTTCAGAAGAAGGTAACCTTACTGTAAGTGGCTATTTTGAACTCGAACTCTGTGACTTAATTTCTTATCTGTCTCGCAAGTTGGCTAAGTCTAACATCCGGGTTAAGCCCCTCCAAAAGGAGATTAAAGCCCTTAAGGAGGAGGCTAACTCAAGTTCCCTGATTAAGACCATTCAGGAAGGAACCTTAAATCAAGTCCAAAAGCTTGAGAAAGAGAATTCTTATCTGAAAACTCATGTCAAAGAACTTAGTATCACCCTAGAACGGTTTACCTTGGGTTCCAAGAATCTTGATATGATTCTTGGAAAACAAAAGGTTATCCTTAACCGATCCAGACTTGGATACAAAACCAACTCGCGATATAGATCGAACTTTTCTATTGTGAACCATAATAGCACCCAAGTCCAAGCATGGGTCCCTAAACTTAGCTTGACAAATCAAGTTGGAACAAATCAAGTTGGGGAGAGCCGATAGTACGTTAGAAAAGTCTGCCTAAAGAATCAGGGAGGGTATGCCGTACCCTATTTTGTCTTTTTAGCCCGGTGGAACCAGCCGAAGCTACCTCGCCACACACTCGACTAGTTAGACCAAGGTTTCTCAAAGAGTAACTTGAAAATATAATTTCTTTAAAAGACTTTGTCAAGGAAAGGGTCGTTGCTTTGATATCTAAGAAGGCCCCCGTACCTCGCCAAGACCTAGAAGCAAATTATTAATATTTATTTTCAATTTACTATTTGTTAAACTTGAATCTAATTCAAGGTTCAATCAAATTTTAGAATTCAAATTTAAATTTAAAGATAAAATTTGATACATCTCACAAAACAGGTAAGGTTTCCCTGTTTTGTCACATAGAAATGGGTGAAATGTTTAGAAGCTAAAAAGATTAGTTCTACCCAACAAACCTTACACATCTAATTAATTTAACCAATTTAAAATTTCACGCTATTAAAATTCCAACATAAAATCCTTAACTTAATTTTAAAATTAAAAATAAATTTCATATTTAAACTTAATTTTAAAATATAAACTTATTTTCAAAATTTAAAACATAATTTCAAGTTTAAACTTAATTTTAAAATTTAAAACTTAATTTTCAAAGTTATACATAATTTCAAATTTTAAACTTATTTTCAAAATTTAAAACTTAATTTTCAAATTTAAAACTTAATTTTCAATTTAAAACTTAATTTCATATTTAAACTAATTTTCAAATTTAAACTTATTTTCAAAATTTAATCTTATTTTTAAAATTTAAACCTTAATTTTTAAATTTAAACTTAATTTTAAAGTTTATAGTTATATTCAAAATTTAAAACTTAATTTTCAAATTTAATCTTAATTTCATATTTCAAAATTAAATTTAACTTAATTTTTCAAAAAATTCAAATTTAATTCAAACATAACTTTTCAAAAATTCAAATTTAATTCAAACTTAACTTTTCAAATTTAAACTTATTTTTTTTAACATAACAAAATTTCAATCTTAATTTTTCAAATATAATTCAAACTTAACCAATTTCAAAATTTAAACTTAATTTTTTAAAATTCAAACTTAACTTAATTTTCAAATTTGAAATCCAAATTAAATTTTCAAATCTAAAGTTCAAATTCATCCTTTTAAATTTCAAATTTAATGTTTTCAAATTTCTAACTTAATTTGTTTTTTTCTTTCAAATATAATTTATTTTCAAACTCAATTTGATTCTTATATTACATTAGTATTATTTATAATAGTTCTTAAATACTTAGAAATGACTTCAAATCTATGCCTAATGTGAATTTTTCAAATTTATTTGAAAAGGATATTATTTTAGCATACAAATCTCCTTAACTATCATTTTTTTTAAATCTACTCTTTTTCAATTAAAATTTCTTATTTTCAATTAGATTTTAAAATATGTATTTTTATAAATCTATTATTTTTTAAAAAGGCTTAACCTGTCCTTTAAAACTCTTACAAAATTTTTTTTTGAAGATTTCAGGGGGAGAGAATAAAGAAGTTAAATCTTTCCAAAACTTAAATATTTTTAAAATTTTTTTTTTAAAGCTTTAGGGATAGAGTAATATATCAAAGAAGTGCATGTTTCTTAAGTGTAAGTCAACAAATATTTTTGAAAATACTCCTCTTAGAAAACATTTTCAAAATGTCTTTCTTAATTAAGGTTTTTTTTTTAAATAGCTATCTTTTTACTCAAAAGTTTATCCTTTGCTTAAGGAATTTTATAATTCAGAATTCTCACTTATCTTGTAGATTGCATCCTTAAATTTTATTTTTACATGAACTCAAATCATGCTTGAACTCAAAGGGTGGATTAACTTGGTTAAAATTTTATTCTTCTGCATTAGTTCCTTTTTATTGCTTAACTATCTCAAAATTCTTACTTAGAACATATTATTTGCTTCTTTAAAAATAATTTTTGATATTATTAATTTTTTTAACTTAGAATTATTTTTCAAAATTTACTTATATTTTCAAAATTCACAGGCACTGATACCTATTTTTTTAAGTTTTCTTTCTTTTCCCTCTCCATAATCAAAAGTTTTTTACTATATGGCAAAGGGGAAGTGTAGAGAAAAGTGAAATTTTTCAAAGAATTTTTCTTGCATTTTTTTTTTGATATATGGTAAAGGGGAGAGTAGGAAAAGTGAAGTTAAAAAGTTTTTTAATTTTTTTTCCTTTAATTGTTTTTTTTTAACTCTATTTTTCATGTTTTCAAAAAGGATGTTTTTTTTTACTTTATTCTTTAAAGGGGAGAAAATTCAATTTAACTTAGACATTTTCAAAATACTTTTTCAAAATAATACTTTGAACTTTTCAAAATAATTAACTTTTTCAAAGCGATACTTGAAAATTTTCAAAGTAATTAACTTTGTTTTTCAATGAAGTTAGAAAATTCTTTCAAATTGAAAATTGCATGTTTTTCAAAAGCTTTAGGGGATGAATTTTAATTGTCACACCCCGAGACCATTGGAGTCGCTGATCCAATATAAAATCGGGCAACATCTCCCCTGTCCGACGGACAATTTACACATACATACAACACACGCAGTTTATAATTAGGCCTCAGGCCTCAAAACAGATATGTAATATATGAAAAATAATAACAACGCAATATAAAACACCGTAAAACTCACCTGAGCTGCCCCTAGAGCAGACGCACAGCAAAACATCCAACACATAGTCCAACAGAGGACTCAAAATATAATACCGCAAGAATAAATCCAATACAAGTCCACGGTAACAAAACGAATACAAAACATCTACTATGCTATCAAAGAGAACAAAATCAGCAGAAGCACCCATCCAAATGGAGTCGTGGGGACCCGGGACCGGCAACTGGGCTCCTCCGGCGAGCTATCAACCTGAAAACAAAAATATTACGACGGGTGGTGAGTCCAAGTGGACTCTGCGGGTATATAGAAGGATATGCATGGCTGAACAAAATAGCTGAATAAGCTATAAAGAAACAACAAGATACAGTCTCAACAGGAATAGCAGAATATGCATAACTGAAAGTAACAACTGACTGTACATACTAGAAATCAGTCTATCCTGATCATAAAAGGACTCGTACCACACGAGTAAGTGCAGGGTCATCAAACCATACATAAGCATATCCTGTACATGCATGTCCAACAAGTGCAGCATATAAATGCAGCAATCACAATCAAAATGCACAATGCATCATATGCACATGATGCAATGTCATGGTCACCCCTGACGCCAATCAAGCCACCGAGACAGGCGATACTGTGTCGGCCGAGTGGGTAGATCTATGACACTGTACGCACCCTGCTATCACTGCTCCTGAGTGACCGAGTGGACAGGATGCTGGCGGGGGACCACCCCCCCTACCCCATGTATATATGAGGGAGCGTCGCTCTCATCTCCTCTGGTCTATGGGAAGAGAAGGGATCTCCACCTGCTACCACGCTCCGAAACCACTACCCCTGAGCGATCGAGCGGAGCAGTACAGAGCAAATGCATACACCCAATGGTATCCACTAACCCATGAGTGGTTGTGTGTGCATATCATGTACCGGAAGACGATAGACTCAACCACAAGGGAGTCGCTGATCGCCAGCATGCAACAGTGCAGGTATGGTGCATGACTCAAACACATACAACCCCTACCAGGTCATCATACATAACTCAACATAACATGCACAGGTCGATCACAGGTATAATAAGCTAACCATCATGCATCTAAGGGGACATGCAAGTAATAACAGAATCAACCAATGCAAATATCAGGTGACATGCCAGAATAACCCAATCAGTCCATATCTAAACACACGTGTAAGTATGACCAGAATCAACCAATGCAACCATACAATGGTATGCTAATCCCTATCCACAAACTCATGCTCATACCAATGTTATACAGAATCAGATAACAAATAAACGAGACTGTATAGAAGAAAATATAGATCATATCCAAGGTCAAGCATAAGTATCAAGCACGATAACAAAACGGTAGTAGATAAAGGTTAATATCAGCCTACTGCATCAACAACAAATAGTTATGCATAAAGATAACGTGGATTTAAAGAAGACAAGCAAGAAGTACCCGCCTCTAAGTAGACGAAGTCAGTATCAAATGAGAACCTCCCGTCTAGAAGTCCAAAGCAATCAAGGTCCAAATCAATACCCTGTATCAAAAGATATAGTTTTAGCTATCATAACAATTAGTGAGTAGCTAAACAAATTCCTATATCGTAGTAGGGTTCACCCATTCGTCATATTTCCTTTAATTATATCTAATTAAATGATTTACCTACATTGGGTTGAAATTCCACCACCTAACCCAACTCAGATTTCATCACCGAATCAAACACCCGACTACAATAGATCAAGGGTGGGATTTACCCCAAGATAGACTAACCCAATCAACACTGAGTTAAGCTCTCACAAACAGATCAAGGTATAGAAACTTACACCACAGAGACAATGTATTCTCAAAGCTTCACACAACTGGACTAAAATCCTAATTAAACATACATCATCCTCATTAAAATAGAGCATCAATCCTCCAAACCAATCTCAACATGCAACAAGATATCAAAACTACATCATGGAGCAAAAATCCAGATTCTAAGAGTGCCAATCGACCTGTATGAGATCCATACACAATTCCACAGCCAAAATTTAGCATCAAACTTCAATTTAATCAAGAAGAACATCCATAGATCAGATCGATCGCCATTCATACTAACCTACTGATCAAGAACTACACAACATAGATCAGAATTGGAATTACCACAATTACTCATCTACAAGCTCCAAAACTCAAATCCAAATTCAACCATATATTTCAAATTCACTGAACCAACCTTCTGGAGGTCAAGGCAACTCGGCAAAGCACAGGCAGTGGGTTGCTCACAGTCTTCCACTCCACTCCAATTCCAGCTTCCTCACAATTTTGAACCTACCATTCCAAAACTCAAAGATTAAGCTTCAATCAAATCTGAGTCTGCATAGAGGATTGCTACCACCAATCCGGAGACTAAGCTACCAGAAGCTGACAAGAACAAAGACCTAGCCATCAATTGATCTAAACACACAAATCAAACCAGCAATCTCCATTTCAAGCAAATGCCAAAGAGAAAACCAAAACAACTATCCTTACCTAACTTTCGCCGATCTAGAATCCAACCTCAGCCACGAGAGGATTAAGGGAGAGAAGAAGGGTCAGCAAGCTTTAGATCCAGGACTGAGCTAATTATTCCCATCTGCTGTAGGAGTTCAGTTCATCCTCAAGTCAACACTCAGATTCTCATCCTGTCAAACAAGCCAAATGCAATTTGAACACCAGGGATAGCATCGCGATCGCTACAAACCCACACCGCAAGAGTCGCTTCACAAGATCTAAGAGGGAATGCGTACCTACCAAACACAGACCATCCAATAGACAAATGGTCGGTCAACTACTAGGGAAAGCTTGCGCTCTAGAGAAATCCCTCTTCAGCTTGCCAATTCAGAGCTCACAGGGCGGTGAGCCGGGTTGCAGAAACCAAGGGACCGGCGGAGACAGACCTCTATGATGATCGTGCGAGGAAGGCGAAGAGGAAAATGAAGCTGCGGCTAGGGTTCGTGAGAAGGAAGAGGAAGGGAGGTCGGGCGAAGCGGCTTGGCTGCGGTGAAGCGGAGAGTGAGGAGGAGTGGAAGCGGCCGAAGACACCGAGCCCTAGCAGACCTTTTTAAGTTGGTCTTTTACAATTTACCCCAACCTTCATAGGTAATTCAAGTTGCATCCCTAAATTTGAACATTTTAGGAAACAACCCCTTGAAGGTTTAGTTTTAATCATTTAAATCCCCTAAACCTCGTCTAAGATCCGGAAACCCTAGAACCTTTTCTGAAAAAAAATCATCCGGAGCGAAATAAAAGTGTCGGGTTTAACATTAAATCATGGGGGAGCTTTATGCGTTCTTTCAATTTTGCAAGATTACAAATGTTTTAAAACCTAAAGGGGGAGATTTATGAGATGTTTTAAATATTTCTAACTGTAGAAAAATTGAAAATATGTTTAACTCAGTTTCTTTACTTGCTTATCTATTTTAACTTAACTTTTGAACTGGGTTGCCATAAATCAAAAAAGGGGAGATTATTGGTACCGAAATCATAGATTGAACCTGGTATTGATAATGGAAAATGGTTTAAAATTATGTATGTTTTGTGATCTAACGTATTTGCTAAGTGTGCAGGAAAGTCGTAGTTTACCTAGGTACGAAGTCTTGACCTGTAGGGTTGACCATGAAGTCTTGGATGAGGACTGGGCATGAAGTCCTAGTTGAGGGCTGGGCACCGTAGACCTGACCGAGGGTTGGGCACGAAGACCTGATCTAGAAGATCGAGCAAAAGACTTAGCCGAGCGAGGACAACAGACAAAAGTAGAGTTGGGTCGAGGAATGGACGTCTCGAGATCCGAGAGCTTCAGAGGTCGAGAAAAAGTCCAATTGGAGGTGTCGATTAGTAAAAGGTATCTTCTCCAGAGTGGAGTAGGTGAGGGCATGTTCTCAAAAGAGGGAACAATAGGCGTTGGTCCGACCTAGGATTTCATTTGAAAACCAAAGTTAGGATAAGACAGTTCCGGCTATTGTACATGCATGTACATTCATATATTATTTATTGCACTTGGACTAATCTATTTTGATACCCAAGAAGTTGACCCAGCTGCTTTGAGGGTGCCCCATAGGGACTGGGCGCCCGAGTATATAGGTGTCCGAGAAGTCTCAGGCACCCCAGTTGGTTTTGCTTAGCGTTGGCGAAGCTGAGTTTGTGGCTGCTGATTGGGCCCACCACGTCAGCACTCAGGCATCCCAGAGCACTCAGTCGCCCGAGAATGGATAATCTTTGGCCAAGTTAGAGAATAACGACGCGGCCAAATCTGTGACGTAGAGGCACCCCTATGCGCACTTGAGCACCCTGCTCCAAAATAGTCTCAAACATCAATTCAAGCATTCAGAATAATTGCAATCAAGTTTTCAGCTTTCTGTGCTCAAGTTCGTTTGGCCAAAACAGTCCAAGATTGATGACACGCTGCTTTGACGACGAAACACCCTCACTCTTCTTTAAGCAAGTGTTGTCGGTATAAAGTTTCATTTTTATTTGTACTTAAACCTTCATACTCTATAACTCATTTTGCGTATTATAGAATTGCCCAACAAAAACGGTCAAGGACCATGAGGCTTGGAGTAGGAGCCGTCAAAGACTCCGAACCAAGTAAAAACAAAGCTTGTTAGCGTTGTTGTTTATTTTTCTTTTTATTATTCCGCTGCGCTTCCTCACGTTTTAGTTTGAGAAATTTCGTATCGATATTCACCCCCCTCCCGCCCCTCTATCGATCACATCGATCCCACACATTAAACGTAGGTATTAAGGCATCACTAATATTTATGATGATTCTTGTTACTATGAAGAAGAAAGACAAAGATATAATAATCTTCAACCCTTGCTACAAGATGTGCATCAGCTTGGGTCAAAAAATCATAAGAGGTTCTATGTTTTAACAGGGATATTGAAAGTAGCAAAACAAAGGCTTATGGATATTAACATTGTTAATTCAATGGATGGTGATCAGGATAGCAACAAGATATATGGGGAATCAAGAATTGATAGAAAGAAGTTTCACACTCCACTGAAAGTAAGATCTCATGGATGCCTACTAAGGAAAAGAAAACAATCTAAAATTGAGTCAATCATGAAAAAGGTGGTGTCAAATAGTAGAAACCAAGCCAAGGTTGAATTTATTATACTTTAATTTTATGTTTTGGATACAATTGATTTTAATTTTTGTTATTTATTAACATTGAACGTAAGTTCTTTGGCTAAAACGTGAATGAGTTGGTAGAAAGAAACAAGAATTACCAAATTTAGGGCATACAAATATGATCGTTGACCAGTGCAGTCACAATGTAAGTTCGATGCATTAAATTTTTTCAATTTATAATTTAAGTCACACCCCCAAAGGCCTATGTTTACTCAAAAATCGGACAATACCTTTTTTGTACGGCGGATATGAAGCTTACGATATATCCAACTCAATACAATTTATATAAACATAGCCACACACCGTTGACAATCACACAAATAAATTACTGTATGTAAAATAATACGACCATGCAATTAAGAAATAAGTAAAATAAACTGATATAAATAAATGAAAAATAACTTGAAAGACCAAGGAAACCAAATATAAGTCTACTAATGATATAAATAGACATCACGTCCACTAAGAAAATAGAAATAAAAGAACTAGTCCAATACGAAAATAAAGAAGCAACGATAACAGGTTGACTTTGTGGGTGTTAAATATCGAAAAATTTAAGGGCTTAAATGCTAAAAACCATAAGTTAATGGTGGAGTTGAATTATCTAGATTTGGAGGGCCTTTTTGAAAAGTTTCCTTAAAAATAATAAAGGTTTTTTCTTCTTTTGCGCGGACTCCTCCTCATGGCGCACGATTCCTCAAGTCATTCATCGCGTGAGTGAAGAACTACCGCAGAGCAACTCCTCCATGCCACCGCCACCGTCTGCCCGATCGCACCCAACAACTACTCCTCTTTGTTTCCTCTGCTCATCGAAGCCAAGCCTTCCTTGTGAGCGTCGCCGACCCCTGTTCAAACCCGAGTTCCTCTTCTTTACCATGCCAGATCCGTAGATCAAAGTGCGGTTGGGTTTTTGAGTGGCTGAGCCAGTCGTCGGGCACTCTCATCTCCCTTCCCTAGAGGTGGTCTGCTGTAGTGCCGAGAAGTGTTGGATCGAGAAAACACGATAGAAGGGGGGGGTGAATATCGTGAAAATGTTTCGGATTAGAAAAGAGAATGCGCAGCGGAAATTTAAATCAAACACACACAGAACTCAAGTAGTTTTACTTGGTTCGGAATCGCGTTCGGCTCCTACTCCAAGGCCCATGGTCCTTGACCGTTTACTGCGGGAAATTCTATAGTAGCGCAAAAAGGTTACAGAAATTATTACAATATGAGTGCTGTAACTAAACAAATGTACTCTTCGTTACCGACGCTCGGTGTGGATCGTACTTCTAAGCGGAGGGTCATCGTCGGTGCTAGAATGTCGAGAACGGAGTTTGCTAAAGCAGAGCGCTTGAACGAAGAGAGTAGAGGCGTTGGAAAAAGTGATTTCGAAGCCTTAGGGGTCGAGCCCCTTTTATACTGCTCCTGGGGGTGCCCTGGATGCTGGGGGTGCCTGACACGTGCCTACGGATCCGAGAAACCTCATCCGTAGCTCGGTCAGCGCTGATCCTGTTGGGATCGGATGGCTAGAGAGGGGGGGGGGTGAATATAGCCAACCACTTGCAACTTGAATACTTATAACGATTTCTGCAACTTAAATATCAGTAGCACAGCGGAAAGAGTAGAAAACAGATTATGCAGAAAACGTAACGGAAGCGAAACAAACACAACTAGCAAGATCGCTAACAATGAGGGTTTACAAGGTTCGGGGATAACTTGCCCCTACTCCTTGGCGTGCCCTTAAGGTGGGCGATCCCTTGATCGTCGGCAGATCAAGCCCCGGTTATCACCGGATAAATCAGCAACCTCCTTCTCGGTGGAGAAACCTCTCCACAGTGTGTTTCAAACAAGGATATAGTTTAAGCACAAAGAAACAACAAGAAGGATCTTACTCAAACACTTAGCAAGGACAAAAACACAGCAAGCTTCCCTGAGCTCCACCCAGTGGCGATCTCATGTAAGAACCCTTCTCCGTGTCTTCCCACTGTCGGACTCCAAGCCTCTTGTTTTCTCCTTCTAGCGCTCAAGTAAACGATGGTTGCTTCTCAATTGCTTCCTCAAAAGTGATGATGATCGCAAGAACACAGCAAGCAAGTTGTGGAGAACTCAAGGCACGGCAAGAACAATAGTTCGCAAGACTTGCTTCCACGAAGCCATCCACCGCCCTTTTTTATTCTTCACATAGCACCAGGTGACAACATCTCTGTAGCTCCCAGCTACTCATCTGCCAACGTCAGCCTCTACTGAGCTATCTCTGGACTCACTGAGCTCCCCTCAGTCAAGCTCCAGTCTCCGCTCCAGTCTGCAGCTCGCCGTTGCAACCTGAGATGGGAAAATGGACAAACCTGCTCCAAGGAAAGTCTCCATTGACCTCTCCTTAAGTGTTTGAATCCTTCCCTGTCACCTGTAGCTTGATCAGAGTATTAGAACAGCAAATCAACCAGCATATCAAATATCAGAGGAAAGTGGCAGCGAATCAGTTGTGTTCAGACGCGATCAGAGCGTCTGACAATGCAATTTGAATTAAAGTGATCGGTGACCGGACCGATCAGAGAGCCTCCTGATCGGTCACCAGACCGATCAGTCTGGTTCCAGACCGATCAGGCTCCGTCCTGATCGATCCCCAACGCTCAATCAGAAATCGCGATTTCTTTGAGATTCTCTCAGACCGATCTCCAGACCGATCCTAGATCGTGGATCGTTCATCGGACCGATCCACCTTTATATTGGGCGATTTCTGAGTTTCGCAGGCTAAGCCTTCTGATCGGTCACCGGACCGATCAGGCAGCCTCCTGATCAGTCACCAGACCGATCAGAACATGACCAGACCGATCAGGCTAGAGCCTGATCGATCATAGTGAGGAACCTGCGACACTGGATCGTTCACCAGAATGATCTGCACAGTAAACCTGATCGGTCATCAGACCGATCAGGAGCAGTTCAGCAAGGAAACTCAACCTCACTGCTCACTCCCTGATCGGTCACCAGACCGATCAGGAGCCAGTCAATGGGTGAAACGCATGCTCCCTGATCGGTCACCAGATCGATCAGGAGCAGCACAGTAGGTTCCCAACCTCACTGTGTGCTCCCTGATCGGTCACCCGACCGATCAGTCATCGCTGGATCGGTCACCAGACCGATCCACGAAGGAGCAGCGTGCCAGAATCCCTGATCGATCACCAGACCGATCCAGGGACTCAAACTCAGCCCTCCAAGCTAAGTTTCCAGCCACCTTAGCCCTCCAAGCTAAGGATTTTCCATCTAACTCTCCAAGTTGGGAATTTGCACCTAACCCTCCAAGTTAGGACTTTTCACCTAGCCCTCCAAGCTAGGACTTTTCACCTAGCCCTCCAAGCTAGGACTTTTCACCCAACCCTTCCGAGTTAGAACTTCATCCAACCTAGCCCTCCAAGCTAGGCACCTGACCCTCCAAGCCAGGACTTTTTCACCTAATTCTCCAGGATGGGAATTTGCACCTAACCCTCCAAGTTAGGACTTTTCACCTAGCCCTCCAAGCTAGGACTTTTCACCCAACCTTTCCGAATTAGGACTTTTCCAACACCTAGCCCTCCAAGCTAGGACTTTTCCAAGCACCTAGCCTCCTAGACTAGGATTTTCAACACCTAACCCTCCAGGTTAGGATTTTCCATCACCTAGCCCTCCAGACTAGGATTTTCCATACCATGCCTGATCCCCGATCAGGACTTAATCATAATCAATAATCATCCACCTAAACTTAAATCGGTGTCAACACCAAAACAACAATCAGGGCCAGACTGCATCAACAATCTCCCCCTTTTTGTTGTTTGACAACCCGATCTATGTTTAGGGATCTCAATCAATATTTTTCAACTTTAGAATCATAGGGGAATCCAGATCCTCCCCCTACAACATGATCATCCTAAACTTAACATGATCCACACTCTCCCCCTTTGTCGAACACCGAAAAGGAGCCAGAGGGGCTGTTAAGTTTTAAACAAACTCCCCCTCAACCCTAGGGGTATCCCAAATCAACAAAGATGTGATAGTTTGTGGAATAACCATACGAACTCATGTGAAAAAGATATAGCAAGACATAGCAATCACATGCATCATATGAGTATGAAGTATAAACTCGCACGACATGCCATAATATTCATAAGTATCAAGTAGACATGGCATTGTAAGCATGAACATGACAATTGAGCAAACATGCAGATAAAACTCATGGCGTCAACAATAGATATACTAATATCCGATAAGCATGTGAAGCAAAATCAGACAAGACAAAGCAGAAAATATCCAGACAAGTAGCAAGATGCAAAGCAAATGCATCAAGACAAAATACGAGTGGCATAGGGCCACAATAGTCAAGTCACAGGGCTTACAGCCCAAAGGTCAAACGGTCAAGTACACCCATCATGAAAGGAGACATAACATCCAAGCTCAATGATCAGCTGGCGGGTCGTCATCGTGCATAAGGTCATCCATCGTCGCATCGGTAGGAGCACAGGACCCTGGTGCAGAACTCGATGAGGGGGCACCTCCTGGAAATGTGTGGCTGCGCCACTCATCATACCATGTCTGCTGGAGGGCACGGGTCCCTGAGACCTCGGTCTCGACCCTGGTCAGTCAGGAATCTAGGGAGCGAAAACCCGAACGAAACTCCTCACGATCTGTCGCCCCCATCTGAATAAACTCTTGTACTGTCTGATCCAGCTTTGAGATCTGCCAGCACAAATCAGGCTCCGGCTCATCGTCATACTCGTCGTCAACAGGAGGAGCATCGTGTGGTGCCTGGAAATGTGGTGCTCCGCCAGGCAACTCACCAAGTTCGCGTCCATCCTTCCACACCAAGACCCCATCACGCTTACGAATGATAATACCAGACTTTGCAAAAGCCCGTCGACCCAAACGACAATCTTGCTTAACCATGGGCACGGTCCTACCCTTGGTGACATCAACACCAACTGACATAAGCCAATCAGTGATGAGGTGACCAAAAGGCATATAAACCGTGCGACGGCTAGTTTCACGGTAGGATAGGATGGACTGAAAAATGCTCTCCATGATATCAAAGTCCATCCGGCAATGCATGCCATAGAGCATGAGGCAGTGGTAGGGTCGGATCTCGGCCAACGGCTTTGAAGTAATGGGCAAAATGCAATTTGTGATGATCTTGAAAAGGACATAATCAGCTGGAGCAAGGCGGAGAGCTGCAAAGGTAGGAAAAATTGGACCCAACTCATCAAGCCCGGCAGGGCGAGGATGACCGAAGAAGTGCTGATAGATAGAGTCAGGGGTAACATCTGCGAATGGTGCTAGCAGAGGATCAAAAAGTTCAGGATAGAGAGAATAAAGATTCGGTGATCGTCGACCACTCAAGTACTCAGCTAGGATCTCATATGAAAAATCAAGGTTCATCTTCCCGACACGAGTAGTGAACTCGAATCCCCCTTGAGGACCTTGTTGTAGGTTGTTGTAAAATTCAGAGACGAGGTCATGATTTATGGTTCTTTCCAAAGAAAGAAGAAACCCCAGATTGTAATAAGCGACAATCTCCATAACAGAGGGGCAGTACTCCGTTAGGAAAGAAGCATCAATGGATCTGCAGGGTAATAGTTTGAATGTCCTAGCTTGGAAGGCCTGTTCATAGGCCGCATTGGGAAACCGAGAGCTAGAGGAAGGCTGTGGCCTTCTGGAAGGAGCGGAGGAGGAAGGAGCTTTCCCCCTCGTGCTGCCCTCAGTAGGTTCCTTGCCCTTGGAAGACTTTCTAAAGAGGTTTGAATTGATCATGACACAGAATTCAATAGGGTGAATCACACATACAAGAGTTGATCATCATAGATAATACCCAATCAAAAGATAGACATGAAACACGGAGAAAGTTGATGAAAAGTGGGGTTACGGCAAACATAGAGTTCACGGCACAACAGCAAGAACAGAGCCAAAGACATGGTTAGCTTCAAAACAAAGTTTCATGAACTGATTTACAAGAAAATCGAAACCAACAACTTACTTAGGTGCCATTGAGAAGATTCTTGGATCGGAAGAACTCGCAAGGAGAAACTCGGCGCAAGAGAAAATCACAGACTGTTTCTGCGAGAGAGGAACGCGCACGAGACTGGAGAAAACTTCACACTCACGCTCACGCGAGGAAAAGGAACACGAGGATAGCCTTCTTGCTCACACAGGGTCGCGCAAGGGGTTTTTTGGCGCTAGGGTTCGCGAGTTCAAAGGGTTCCGCGAAGTTAATCGGTTGGTGGATCGGTCCACCAACATAAATTTAATGCGTTTAAACGGATCACCGTTCGATCTGGTCGCGTCCAGACCGATCAGGCTACATCCTGATCGGACTGGCCTGGTCCTGATCGGTCGGATGACCGATCAGACGCGCACCTGATCGGTCAGGTGACCGATCAGGATACGATCAGTAGGGTCCGGAGAGAAACCTCTGAGCTCCCTGATCGGTCTGTGGACCGATCCCCACAGGGTGCCAGATCGGTCCGGAGACCGATCCAGGCTGGCTCAGAATCCTTGGTCAAAAAGTTCAGAGAGTCACTGCTGACTCTCTGATCGGTCTGAGGACCGATCACCACAGGAAGAAGCCAGATCGGTCCAGGGACCGATCAGCCCTATGCCTGATCGGTCCGGTGACCGATCAGGGTCCCTGATACGAACTGAAATGTTCAGTTTCAGAACTTCTGAATTTTTCAAACGATATTTGATGGACTTTGTCGAACTTGGACATGATCCCATGACTAGAAATGATCCCTGAACAAGAATCAAAAGTCCTTATAGATTCAACAAACACTTTGACCCATCTAAATGGAGTCAAACTCAATCAACAATCAATCAAGCAAATTCAACCAAGTTTTGATTCCAAATTCAAGTTTCCAATCGAGTTGCCTTGATTGGAATGTCCAAGTATGATTATAGAGTCAAATACACATATGTTATGCATTGGTTTTCCCCATACTTGGTCACCACCGTGATTATTATCTCGTCAACTTAATCTCTCAAGGGATGCCATTTTGAGAAATATAGTTGAACCTAACATCTCACCCCTTATCTAGCAAACAAAAAATGTTTTGGTAAACCTTATAGTTTGTGTGAGATGTTCCCAAAGTTACCCAATTGTTCCTCAACAATTTCGAAATAATCATGAAGGGTTTTGAACGCAATTCGAAAATCATGAAGCGTGACACATTCCCAATTCCCGTCTTAGGAAACTAAATTCATTTTCGGGAAGTGGTTTAGTGAAAATGTCAGCTAGGTTTGACTTTGACTCTACATAAGAGAGTATGATGTTCCCCCTAGCTACATGATCTCTAATGAAGTGGTGTCTTACTTCAATATGTTTTGTCCTAGAATGATGGACCGGATTCTTGGTTAAGTTAATTGTGCTAATGTTATCACATAACACTTGCACACCCTTGTAACTCAATCCATAGTCCTCTAAAGTATGAATCATCCACAACAATTGCGATATACTCTCTCCCATGGCGATATATTCTGCCTCGGTAGTGGAAAGGGCAATACAATGTTGCTTCCGACTCGACCAACTTACTAAGGACGAACCTAGGAATTGGCAGCCCCCGCTAGTGCTTTTCCGGTCCAACTTACATCCAGCGTAGTCGGAATCCGTATAGCCCATCAAATCAAAAGATTCGGTACGGGGATACCAAAGACCTACACCAATTGTACCCTTGAGATATCTTAAAATTCACTTAACAGTAATTAGGTGAGATTCCTTGGCACAGACTTAATATCTAGCGCACATACCTACAGCAAATAGTATATCTGGTCGGCTGGCTGTGAGGTATAGCAGACTACCTATCATGCTTCGATATTGAGTTAGATCAACAGGTTTACCACTCTCATCATTGTCTAATCGTGTGTTTGTAGCCATCGGAGTGGTTACCTCTTTCGAATCACTCATATTGAATTTTCGAAGCATTTCTAGTGTATACTTTGATTGGTGCACATGGATACCATCGCGAGTTTGCTTGATTTCAAGTCCCAGGAAGAAAGTCAACTCTCCCACTAGACTCATTTCAAACTCACTCTCCATGTGTCCAATGAACTCATTTAAATAGCCCTTATTGTTTGAGCCACAGATTATGTCATCGACATATACTTGGGCTACAAATATATTGTCACCATCTCTTCGTAGAAATAGTGTAGGGTCTATTTGGCCTCTAACAAAGCCCTTCTCAACTAGGAATGTCGACAACCGCTCATACCAAGCTCGGGGTGCTTGTTTAAAGCCATAAAGTGTCTTTTTGAGCTTGAACACGTGGTTTGGAAACTCGGTACTCTCAAACCCCGGAGGTTGTTCGACATAGACCTCTTCTTTAATCAAACCATTTAGAAAGGTTGATTTGACGTCCATTTGATATAATTTAAAGCCACGATGTGCTGCAAATGCTAGCATCAATCGGATGGACTCTAATCGTGCCACGGGAGCATAAGTCTCATCATAATCAAGGCCTTCAACTTGACTGTAGCCCTTAGCTACCAAGCGTGCCTTGTTTCTAATGATTTATCCCTTATGGTTCAATTTGTTCTTGAAGACCCATTTGGTTCCAATAATGGAGGTCTTCTTGGGTCTAGGGACTAAGTGTTGGAAATTCTAGGCCGCAAAAACCGCTTTTTGCGTTGCGGAAACCCCAGAAGTTCGGCCACGGATCCATGCGAACATAAAATAAATTACGAGTACGAGTTTAATCTACATTAGATCTACATGATAAGAATCATTACCCTTGACGCGTAGCCCTTCGCTTTCCCGCTTGTCCAAAAGGCCGCCGGATCTCGTAGTGTATCAAAGCAGACACTCCTCTATACGTATCCACGCGAACAAATGAAGATGGATCAAAACCTTAGGTGTGCTAGCACCCTATAGGTTTCGGCCAAGAGGAGAGGTCGAAGAAGCACTCCAACCGAAAAACAAGAGAGAAGAAGAAAAGCCTCACGCACCAAAATGAAACAAAAACATCGGTTTTGTTCCCTCATGGTGGCCGGCCACTTAATGGCCATTAATGGCCATTAGGTGGCCGGCCATAATGGCTATTAAGTGTCATTAGGTGGCCTTCCATATCCCCTTTCAATTTGAATTCGAAATTCAAATGGGGGGGGAAAACCAAGTCATCACTTGGTCAAACAAAGGTGAGGTGGGTTTTGGTCAAGTCAAACTTGCCTTTTATGGACTTTCCATAAATAGTCAAGTCAAACTTGACTCCATTTCTTCTCCCATGTCAAGTCTAACTTGAAGTGGAACCAAGTCAAGTCAAACTTGATTTGGATTTAGGTCAAGTCAAACTTGCCTTTTATGGACTTTCCATATTTAGCCAAGTCAAACTTGACTTCACTTCTTCTCCCATATCAAGTCTAACTTGAAGTGGAACCAAGTCAAGTCAAACTTGATTTGGATTTAGGTCAAGTCAAACTTGCCTTTTATGGACTTTCCATATTTAGCCAAGTCAAACTTGACTTCAATTTTTTTCTCCATCTATTTGTTCTTTGCGTGTGACCCTATAGGTTCTTGTAACGTTGGCAATGCTTCTAACCTCTTAGAAACATAAGCAATGAGCGGTATCTAGCAACACATCATTGCTACCCAAGTTACAAGAATGTTGAGATCCAACATCACCTTGTGACTAATAATTGTGACTCTCACAATATATGATAATGTCCCTCTATCCTTGATATCTAGATTGACTCAATTGAGGCATAGACCGTGTCATCCTCGAGTCAATCTATATCTTGAACTCCAAGTAGACTCACACTAATCAAGTGAGCTCAATATCTCATATTGACTCACTTGGGCATGGCCATGCACTTTGTGGTCTCACTCTATCAAGAATACGATATCGCTCCCGTCATATAGGAGGGATAGATCCTATCTACATCACTCACATCCCTCTCCATAATTTGTTACATACCCAGTAATCGCCTTTATAGTCCACCCATTTACGGGTGACGTTTGACGAAGCCAAAGTACGCAACTCCTTATGTAGGAATCCATGGTGACTTCAGGTCCAAGGACTAATAGTCATACTAATAGCCACATGAGAAAGTATATGACACTCATATAACGATCCATGATACTTTCTCATGGCGGGTCATTCAGTATACATTCTCCAATGCATACCCATGTGTCAACTTGATATCTCTATATCTATGACTTGTGAGATCAAGTCATCATGTGGACCTACATGCTAGCCTCTACGTATTAACATTGTCCTTGAATGTTAATACTTGACTAGGAATTATTTAGAGTAGTGTTCTCTATATCATCTCACTATCGATTCAACCAATCGATTGATATAGATAAGAAACTTCTACTCAAGGACATTATTATACTTAGCTAATTGGCACAAATACACGTAAGTATAATAACCATAAAACATGCCTTTATTTATACATAGGAATATGATACAAATTAGTCCATACAATCATTACATGATCGGCTCTAGGGCTCTCACCAACACTAAGTCCCAAACTTGACTCCTCTCGAATTGACCTAGTTCATCTTGCATTGCAATGATCCAATCGGGATCATTTAACGCTTCATCAATTTTTCTAGGTTCAATTTCGGAAATTAGAGCAACTTCATTAGCCTCATTCCGGAAGAATGATCTAGTTCTAACCCCTTGATGGATATCTCCAACAATTTGGTCTTGGGGATGACTAGAGGCTAATCTAGTTTGTCTTGGTGTTGGTGGTGCTTCTTGAACAGGTTCACTAGACACAAGTTCAGCCTCAGGATCCGGCTGATCAATGGGTTGTCTAGGCTCACTGTCATCAGACTCATCACCATCAACAACACTCGGAGTTTCTTTCAAACTTAGTCTCCTAAGTTTAAGTTGAGCTCCTTCTACATTTTCTGATTTGGTCACTTGATTTTGGAACTTCTTCAAAGACCACATCAGCAGACTCTTCAACTAATCTAGACTTCTTGTTGTAGACTCGGTAGGCTTTGCTAACGAGGGAGTACCCGACTAGTATTCCTTCATCAGCCTTTGCCGTGAACTTTCCAAGGTGATCCTTGGTGTTTAGGATGAACACCTTACAACCAAACACCCTAAGGTGTTTAACCGTAGGTGGTTTCCCAAACCAAAGTTCATGGGGAGTCTTTCCTAAAAACCTATGAATGAGAACTCGATTTTGCACATAGCAAGCTGTATTTACAGCTTCGGCCCATAAGTAACTCGGGAGTGAGTACTCATTGAGTATGCTTCGTGCAGCCTCTTGAAGTACACGGTTCTTCCTCTCTACAACACCATTTTGTTGTGGTGTTCTAGGAGTAGAGAACTCGTGTCTATAACCCTTATCTTGGCAAAATTCTAAAAACCTTTGATTTTGAAATTCACCTCCATGATCACTTCTAATTGTCTTAATTGTTAATGATTTCTCATTTTCAACTCTTCTACAAAAAGAAATGAAAATATCTAAGGTTTGGTCCTTATATTTCAAAAAGTAGGTCCATGTATATCTAGTGAAATCATCAATAATCACAAAGCAATATCTACTTCCATTCAATGATATAATGGTACTACAATCAAACAGATCCATGTGAAGTAAATCTAATGCATTGGAAGTACTTACAGTGCTTTTACCTTTATGTGCAGATTTTGTTTGCTTACCCATTTGACATGTATCACATAATTTGTCTTTTCCATACTTGATGCTTGGTAAGCCTCGAACTAGTCCCTTGTTGGCCAACTTCCGGATGTTCTTCATATTGACATGTGCTAACCTCCGGTGCCAAAGGGTGAACTCTTCTTCTTTTGACATGAGACACTTAGCAAAAGCATTAGTAGCACTTTTAAATAAAACTTGATAGATATTGTCTACTCTTGCTCCTACTAGTACCGTGTCCAAGGTGTCATTTTGTCTAACTAGACATTGACTTGGTTGGAAGTCAATTGTGTAACCCGTGTCACACAATTGACTGACACTTAGGAGATTAAACTTCATCCCCTTGACTAGAAGGACATTTGAGATTCTAAGACATTCGGATATTTGAATGTCTCTTATTTCTATGACCTTAAGACTACCATTGTTACCAAATGATACATTATCTCTACTTTTCTTGTGAATTGTGGTAAACAATGATCTATCCCTGGTCATGTGTTTAGAGCATCCACTATCAACGAACCAAGTTGATAGGTGCTCCCCCTCAATCATAACCTACACAATTCGAAAAATAAAAGTTTTAGGTACCCAAACCTTGGGACCTAAAGTGTCAACTAAACATGACTTAGGCACCCATGCCTTGACAACTTTCTTTTGAGTTTTGGGTGTCCTAGATTGTCTCATGTCAGTCCTAGACATGAGAGACACAAATGAGGGTTCTTTAGAGCGGTAACCAATACTGGCCCTATTGTAGACTGCCCTTTGGGCATTGAGGATCATATCTAGGGTCTTAGAGCTATTTGAGAATTTCCCAAGAATATTCTTGAGCTTCTCAACTTCACTCTTCAATGATTGGTTTTCCTCTATTAACAAGTTGTCATGCAAATCACTGATTTCCTCAACCTTAGAGGACTTCAAGCTTACAATCTCATGTTTCAACGATTTAATTTCATCTTCTAGTAATTCAACATGTAAGTTATCAATGTTATCATCCCTAGATGCTTTCAATTGATCAATTTCTAATTGCAATGCTTTAACTTTGTTTTTGGATTTCTTAAGCATACTAGTTAAACATGCAATTGCTCTATAACACTTTTCAAGCTCGGGAGAAGTTACCTCTTCATCATCCGAAGATGATGAAGCCGTGTTTGCGGAGCTTGAAGATTCATCACTGCTCTCCTCTCCAAGAGCCATAAGAGCCACTTGCCTTGTGCTCTTCTCCTCCTTTTCATCATCGGATGAGCTAGAGGATGACTCATCCCAAGAAGCCTTCAAAGCTTTCTTCTTCTTCTTGGATTTCTCTTCTTTTCTTTTGGATTTCTCATTCTTCTTCTTAAGCTTCGGACACTCATTCTTAAAATGCCCTTTCCTACCACACTCAAAGCAAGAATGGAGGTCGGGTGGTGGAGAATCCTTCTCTCAAAGCCATCTTGTTGATAACTCTTGGATGTTAAGCCATAAACAGAGCCCCTTGCTCTGATACCACTTGTTGGGATCGGATGGCTAGAGAGGGGGGGGGTGAATAAAGCCAACCACTTGCAACTTGAATACTTATAACGATTTCTGCAACTTAAATATCAGTAGCACAGCGGAAAGAGTAGAAAACAGATTATGCAGAAAACGTAACGGAAGCGAAACAAACACAACTAGCAAGATCGCTAACAAGGAGGGTTTACAAGGTTCGGGGATAACTTGCCCCTACTCCTTGGCGTGCCCTTAAGGTGGGCGATCCCTTGATCGTCGGCAGATCAAGCCCCGGTTATCACCGGATAAATCAGCAACCTCCTTCTCGGTGGAGAAACCTCTCCACAGTGTGCTTCAAACAAGGATATAGTTTAAGCATAAAGAAACAACAAGAAGGATCTTACTCAAACACTTAGCAAGGACAAAAACACAGCAAGCTTCCCTGAGCTCTACCCAGTGGCGATCTCACGCAAGAACCCTTCTCCGTGTCTTCCCACTGTCGGACTCCAAGCCTCTTGTTTTCTCCTTCTAGCGCTCAAGTAAACGATGGTTGCTTCTCAATTGCTTGCTCAAAAGTGATGATGATCACAAGAACACAGCAAGCAAGTTGTGGAGAACTCAAGGCACGACAAGAACAATAGTTCGCAAGACTTGCTTCCATGAAGCCATCCACCGCCCTTTTTTATTCTTCACATAGCACCAGGTGACAACATCTCTGTAGCTCCCAGCTACTCATCTGCCAACGCCAGCCTCTACTGAGCTATCTCTGGACTCACTGAGCTCCCCTCAGTCAAGCTCCAGTCTCCGCTCCAGTCTGCAGCTCGCCGTTGCAACCTGAGATGGGAAAATGGACAAACCTGCTCCAAGGAAAGTCTCCATTGACCTCTCCTTAAGTGTTTGAATCCTTCCCTGTCACCTGTAGCTTGATCAGAGTATTAGAATAGCAAATCAACCAGCATATCAAATATCAGAGGAAAGTGGCAGCGAATCGGTTGTGTTCAGACGCGATCAGAGCGTCTGACAATACAATTTGAATTAAAGTGATTGGTCACCGGACCGATCAGAGAGCCTCCTGATCGGTCACCAGACCGATCAGTCTGGTTCCAGACCGTTCAGGCTCCGTCCTGATCGATCCCCAACGCTCAATCAGAAATCGCGATTTCATTGAGATTCTCTCAGACCGATCTCCAGACCGATCCTAGATCGTGGATCGTTCATCGGACCGATCCACCTTTATATTGGGCGATTTCTGAGTTTCGCAGGCTAAGCCTTCTGATCGGTCACCAGACCGATCAGGCAGCCTCTTGATCAGTCACCAGACCGATCAGAACATGACCAGACCGATCAGGCTAGAGCCTGATCGATCATAGTGAGGACCCTGCGACGCTGGATCGTTCACCAGAACGATCTGCACAGTAAACCTGATCCGTCATCACACCGATCAGGAGCAGTTCAGCAAGGGAACTCAACCTCACTGCTCACTCCCTGATCGGTCACCAGACCGATCAGGAGCCAGTCAATGGGTGAAACGCATACTCCCTGATCGGTCACCAGATCGATCAGGAGCAGCACAGTAGGTTCCCAACCTCACTGTGTGCTCCCTGATCGGTCACCCGACCGATCAGTCATCGCTGGATCGGTCACTAGACCGATCCACGAAGGAGCAGCGTGCCAGAATCCCTGATCGATCACCAGACCGATCCAGGGACTCAAACTCAGCCCTCCAAGCTAAGTTTCCAGCCACCTTAGCCCTCCAAGCTAAGGATTTTCCATCTAACTCTCCAAGTTGGGAATTTGCACCTAACCCTCCAAGTTAGGACTTTTCACCTAGCCCTCCAAGCTAGGACTTTTCACCTAGCCCTCCAAGCTAGGACTTTTCACCCAACCCTTCCGAGTTAGAACTTCATCCAACCTAGCCCTCCAAGCTAGGCACCTGACCCTCCAAGCCAGGACTTTTTCACCTAATTCTCCAGGATGGGAATTTGCACCTAACCCTCCAAGTTAGGACTTTTCACCTAGCCCTCCAAGCTAGGACTTTTCACCCAACCTTTCCGAATTAGGACTTTTCCAACACCTAGCCCTCCAAGCTAAGACTTTTCCAAGCACCTAGCCTCCCAGACTAGGATTTTCAACACCTAACTCTCCAGGTTAGGATTTTCCATCACCTAGCCCTCCAGACTAGGATTTTCCATACCATGCCTGATCCCCAATCAGGACTTAATCATAATCAATAATCATCCACCTAAACTTAAATCGGTGTCAACACCAAAACAACAATCAGGGCCAGACTGCATCAGCATATCCCTCCAGAATCGGCCTCGGAGCTGACGGGGGCGCCCGGGACACTGGGGGTGCCCCGGTTGACTTTGTCTACTAGCTTCTCGGCTGATTTCGCTTCGATCACTGGTTGGCTTGGACCCAGGGCGCGCGACACATCCAGGGCGCCCGGGACCATCGGGGCACCCGGGACCTTGAGGGCGCCTGTCCCAGTAAAACTTCCGAAGCGATTCTTGCTAAGCTGTTCGTTTGGCTTTGACCTTTGGCGCCCGGGACCTCCCGGGCGCCTAGCCCAGCTGCCGCCCCTCTCCTTTGGGGCATTCTGAGCTGCTGAAACACGTTCTTTTGGTCCTTGCATCCAAGGTTAGTTCCACAACAAACAAGGCAAAAAATGTTAGATTTTTATACAGCCGTAGCTGTCTTGGTTCTGACTTCGGGGCTCCCAAATGGAACCCTAGGTCGAACCGACACCTACTGTTCCCTCGACGGGGAACGCTTCCTCACCTACTCCTCTTAGGAGAGTTTATCTTTTGCCAACCGGCTCCTCCGGTTGGACTTTTGCCCGATGCACCTGACCAGGTCTTCGTGCCCACCTTACGAGAAGGTCTTCGGTGCCCAGCTCCTTGCTAGGGCTTCGTGCCCAGTCCTCGACCAGGACTTCGTGCCCACCTTCCGAGAAGGTCTTCGGTGCCCAGCTCCTTGCCAGGGCTTCGTGCCCAGTCCTCGACCAGGACTTCGTACCTAGTGTACCTAGGGCTTCTTTTCCTGTACACTCAGTGAATACATTAGACCAAAACCACATCATAACTTTTGAACCCTTTGACATTATCAAAACCCAGGTTCGACTTAGGTGCTGCCTGCACCAACAATCTCCCCCTTTTTGATTTATGGCAACCTGATTCAAAAGGTTAAGTTAAAAGAAAAAGCAGGTAAAATGCCAACTTAATTTCCTCCCCCTGGAAGGAATCTCCCCCTAGGGTTTTCAAAAGTTCACGGGGTTTGAAAAAGTTTCTAAGTCTAAAAGAGAATTGATTTTTTAACACTTAGAACATTTTCAAAAAAGTTTTGAACACATTTTTCGAAAAAAAATTTTGGGTTGGGCACTTGGAAAATTTGCACTTAGAAAGTTTTCAAGTAAATTACTTAGTTTTTGTACTTTAGAAAATTTTCTAAGCTTCTTATGAAGTTTTAATACTTAGAAAATCTGAAGTCTTAATAACAAAGAATTTCTACCATATTTTTGAGTTGTGAAAATTTTTCCAATCTCTTTAGCACTTTAGAAAGTTTTCAAGAAAATTTTGAAATTAATACTTAGAGAAATTTTGAACATAGCTGGGTCAAGTACTTAGAAATAATTTTGAAAATGGCTTAAGTCATTTTACTTTTTGAAATTTTAAAAGGAGATAAATAAAGTATAAAGGTTTGAATTTTGAAAAAAAAATTTTAAACCTTCTCTCCTTTCCAATCTCTCCCCCTTTGCCATATATCAAAAAAACAATATAATAAAACAATATAGCAAAAGAAGTAATGTGATGTACTGAACCAATTCAAGATATAAACTAGACCAAATCAATTTGAATTATCTCTTTCGGGTACTATCTAACCCACTTAGCTACTTACTAACTGTTATAAAAAGTAATTTTTGCTGGGGTTAGTCAAGTTAAGTGTTGTGTTTAAGTTAGATTTTCTAAGCTTGACACTTAACCTGTATACTGTTGATTGGTATTTAGTGCCCCAATTACTGCAGATACACAGACTTAAGCATCTTGAATCAAGGCAAAGACCTAAGCATCTCAACCCATTCTAGGTGATCAATCAAAAGTACCCTAAGGTGCTTGTGAGATGCTGGCTTCTAGATCTATAGGTACATGTAGTTCTAGGGTTAGGGCCTAAGCTAAGTCCATTTGCGAAAAAGCCCTAGTTTTGAAAGGGGGTAATTTTTCTTAAGAAAAACTAAGTCAAAAAATTATTTTAAAAATACAAAAAAATGATTTTTCAAATTAAGTAGGAACAGATAAGTAATAAAATAGTTTTACTAAAACAGAAGTAGAGCAAACCTATTCTACCAAGCATAACCACTGATAAAGATCAGATAATTAAAAAAATAACTAATCAACTAGATAAGTCAACTGGTCAAAGCGAGGACCAGCATAGTCACACCACTGTCAAACATAAGTCAACCCTACTGAGTAGGGGTAATCAACCAGTCAATAGTATAATATCAATCTGAACTAGGAGGAAGGATCGGGATGATCAGATGAGCTGGGCTACCAGGATCAAAATAACGACATCATTTCCTTATACCGTGCGTCGCTAGTCTCTCGATCGGCTCTGCGGGCATCCATATACTCTGCGTGATTGGCTTCTACTTCATCCCTGAGACTGTGTACCTCTGTCTTAAGTAGAGCTAGCATCTCGTCAGTCGTCGGAGGTGGGGGCTCATCCATTTGCTCTCGAATCTCGGCCGCCAGATCTCCGACATCGACCTCTATCTCCTCATCAAAGTCGATCTGGGGTCCGGCCCGCTGACGTCTCCATGACAAAACCCCGGTACCCGAGACCTCTATGCCCGCTAGGGAAAAGTTTCTAAAACATATTTCATCGAATTCGATCATCGCGGTCATCTCTCCATCGGTGATATTACGACCGTGATGATGAAGAATGGAGGTGATGATGTGGCAATAAGGGGTGCGTACCCGCCCCTGAGTAGTAACACTGGACGCATATAGAATCGTATGAAACATGTGGAGTCCAATGTCGATATCTAGGTGATGGATCAATGCGTACAGCAAAAAGGTGTGAAATGGTCGCATGGTCACGACGTCCCTAGTGGACAAAGGTAGAATGCAACGGACTAGGACTCTATAAAGAGCGTAGTCCTGGACCTGAAGATCTACAGACTGAAATCGCCTAGCCAAAGGGTTTCCAGCATCTCTATAAAAAAATAGGAGTATAGGGTGTCCAGGTCAATGTGAGAGTAAGGAGCATCAAAGGGAGGATCTCTAGGAGGATAGCAGCAGAAAGTGGACTGAGAAAGTCGTAGTCCAAGAAATCTGTTGAGCAACGAGGGTGTTATTGTCAAGGGCATCCCTTGAACTGTGGTGACAAACATAAGGTCATTTTGTCTGACTATATTGTTGTAGAATTCTGCACATAGGGTTGTGTTAATGGGATGAGTGCAGAAGACAAGGTTATCAAGTTGATAAAAGTTTATGGCATTCATGGCTAACGGACAGGATTGAGTAAAAAACTGTCTATTTAGGAAACTCGTTTTGATGGGTTTATACGTTGTCCTAGCAAATTTATTGCAAAGTTCCAAGGTCGGGAACCTAGGGTCGGGGCTAGGTTTGGTCCCGGGGTTTGGTTGATTTGCACGATGTTTTCTAAAGTAATAATAAACATGCATTTAAGAGAAAACATGGTAAGGAATTTAAAGAAGGAATTTAATTCTCAGTGCAAAAAAAAACATATCGAGTCGCCATCCGGGGAGGCATGGTTGAGGTGGAGTGGTCGAAGGCACAAGAGGGTCGTTCGGTCCCCTTGGAAGGAGAAGAGTTAGAGAGGAGAAGTGTTTTGGGTGTGGCAAAAGAAGGGGGTTTCAGGTGGTTTATATAGAGGTGTTAGGTCGGGCGCCCGGGAGGTCCCGGGCGCCCGGGTCAGAGTGTAGCTGCCTTTGGCAGTTTTTTGCCCTGACCTGGTGCTGGATGGGGGCGCCCGTGATGGCCTGGGCGCCCGGAGTCAGGTCAAAAACTATCATATGCAACTTTTTGGGTTTTGACCTGTGCTTGGGGGCGCCCGTGAGGACCCGGGCGCCTAGCTTAGCTAGGTGTTGACAGCTTTTCTGCCTTGATTGAAGAGAAAAGCAATGGGGGGCGCCCAAGGGATCAGGGGCGCCTGGGTTGTGTAAGAGTTGACAACTTTTGATGTATTCTTGACCAGTTTGACCATTTGATCAAGGTTTGACTATTACTGTTGACCATGGTTGACTATTTTGACCATGGTTTTGACCAGTATTAACTTAATCAAGCAATATTCAGGTCAACTTATTTCTAAATTATAGGTTTTAATGTTTGTACTAAACAAGAGTACAGGGATCAGATGAATTTTAGTTAACTTAAATTTAACCATCTCACCCGTTGTAGAGTTGTCAATCACGTTTGCCTTATGGGTTTTTGTGAGACGGGTTTTAGTAGAAAAATTTATTTTGAAAAGACCATGATTAATTTTGAAAAGTTAAATTAATTTTGAAAACAATTGGTTTTGAATTTATTTTGAAAAAGAGTGTTTGAATCTACGATTAACTGAATATTTGTGTTAGATTCGAATTTGACAAAGAATAAATTGAATTTGAATTTTAAAAATTGGCTTCCAGGTCTTGGCGAGGCACTAGGCCTTCTTTGGCCGTAGCCTTATTGGATCATCAACATTTTCCTTGACAAAGCCTTTTAATGAAATTTCATTTTCAAAATTACTTTTTGACAAATTCTGGTCTAACTAGTTTGGGTCTTGGATCGGTAGCTTTGGCTAGTTCCACCAGTCTAAAGAGACCAAGTAGTGTATACTTGACCTTATTAGAAAAGGCTTCCCTAACGTACTATCATCTCACCGCCACCCAATATTATGTTGTTCAAATTTCAGTTAATTGGACTAGTCCTTAATCTAACTAGTCCTAGGTCTAAGCATGGTGAATTGCAGAAAATAAATAGACAAGCAATTAAGCAATTTTAAACAAGAAAAGAAATTTATTTAACAATAAAGATTATTTTTAAGTTGGTTCCCCCTGGACTAAAGCCACGATAATGGTTCGGCAAGATGTGAATCTTGTCCTTGGGGATCCAATACTGATTTGATCTAGTTTGATTGTTCAGGCAAAGTTTGGGTACCCATGCCTGAATTTTAGGTCTAGACTGATTCAGTACAGCATAGTATGACCTTTGTCTCGCCTTGGTTCGATAGCCTAACCCGGATCGATTTAGAACCGACTTCTGCTTTCCAAGGATCATGTCAAGACCCTTGGAACCAGAAGTGAATCATTCTAATACTGCTCTAAGGTCCTTGACTTGAGTTTTCAAGGAGGAGTTCTCTTTCTCAAGTTTTTCAACTTGAGTAGAGGTTCCTTCTTGAACCTTCTCAGTTAAGGATCTAGAGTCAGCTCCCTCTTTCAAGAGTTTTACTTCCTGTCAGAGGGACTCGACTCGGATTTTGGCTTTCGCCAAGTCGCGAGATAGATAGGCAATTAATTCGGATAATTGAATTCTAGAAAATCCACTTACAGTGATTTTGCCGTCCTCTGAAAATGTGAGTTTTCCGTCGTCCGGCTCCGATTCTGATTCGGTCTCGATTTCTTCTGAAGCAATTAGGGCGAGTAGGTACGACTGTGGGGCCTCTTCTTCTTCTTCGGAGGAAGATTCGTCCCACGTTGCCTGAAGAGCCTTCTTCCTTCTTGTTTTCTTGGCTTCTTTCATATTAGGGCATTCTGATTTGAAATGTCCCTTCTTGTTGCATTCGAAGCAGATCACACTTGACTTGTTCTTGGATGGTTCAGTCTGATCCTCCTTCTTTCGGCTGACTTTTCTTCTGTTGGACTGATTCTTCAATTCCTTGTAATAGTTCCGGGCAAGCCGGACCCGCTTGGGTCGATCCCCTTCGCTGTCTTCTGAGTCTTGAGTCTGAGTCAGACTTGGGTGCAGGTTGAGGCTTCTTCTTGACCGTTTTTCCTGTCTTGCCTGCAACAAAAGCAATGCCTTTCTCGGCCTGAGTGCAGTTAGTCTGCTCATGTAATTCAAGTTCGGAAAATAACTCATCTAATTTGATTTTAGAAAGATCCCTTGAAACTTTGTACGCTTCTACCATAGATGCCCACAAAGTATTTCTCGGGAAAGCATTAAGAGTATACCTGATCAGGTCACGGTTCTCTACCTTGTGACCGATTGTGTGTAGACCGTTCATCAGCTCCTGAATTCTGACGTGGAGCTGAGCTGCAGATTCGCTGTCATTCATCTTGATTGTGTACAGCTTGTTTAGTAGTAGGTCCCTCTTCCTGATTCGGGTGTCGGAGGTTCCTTCGTGCAACTCAATTAGCTTACCCCAGAGTTCCTTTGCACTGTTGAATGGTCCCACCCGGTTCAGCTCTTCTTTGGTTAGGCCGCATTGGAGTGTTTGAGTCGCTTTAGCATCGGCCTCTATCTTTCTTTTGAGTGCGGTATCCCATTCGGTGTATGATTGTGGCACTCCTTCAGCATTTCTTGGGATTTCCAGTCCAGATTGGATAATTATCCACATGCCCACCTGAGTTTTCAGGTGGACTTCCATCCGACTCTTCCAATAGGAGAAATCTTCCCCACTAAAGAGTGGTGGTTTGGCTGTACTGAACCCTTCTTGCATGGCCATTTAGGAATTCTGAAAATAAAATAGGAACAAGAACAAAAAATATCCCAAGACTTGGTCTTGGATTAGCAATGCGGGAAGAAGATAGATATAAAAAGAATTATCGAGTGGTGTTGCACCAACCTCGATTAACGATAAAAATTCGATCGAAAAAGGAATTAAAATTTTAACAAAAAAATCCGAAAAACTCTCAAATTGGTGGTTGCACCAAATTTGAGCTTCCCCGCTCTGATACCACTTGTTGGATCGAGTAAACACGATAGAGGGGGGGTGGATATCGTGAAAACATTTAAGATTAGAAAAGAGAATGCGCAGCGGAAATTTAAATCAAACACACACAGAACTCAAGTAGTTTTACTTGGTTCGGAGTCGCGTTCGGCTCCTACTCCATGGCCCACGGTCCCTGACCGTTTACTGCGGGCAATTCAATAGTAGCGCAAAAAGGTTACAGATATTATTACAATATGAGTGCAGTAACTAAACAAATGTACTCTTCGTTACCGACGCCCGGTGTGGATCGTACTTCTGAGCGGAGGGTCATCGTCAGCACTAGAATGTCGAGAACGGAGTTTGCCGGAGCAGAGCGCTTGAACGAAGAGAGTAGAGGCGTTGGAAAAAGTGATTTCGAAGCCTTAGGGGTCGAGCCCCTTTTATACTGCTCCTGGGGGCGCCGTGGACGCTGGGGGCTCCTGACACGTGCCTACGGATCCGAGAAACCTATCCGCAGCTCGGTCAGCGGTTATCCCTCCAGAATCGGCCTCGGAGCTGACGGGGGCGCCCGGGACACTAGGGGCGCCCCGGTTGACTTTGTCTGCTGGCTTCTCGGTTGATTTCGCTTCGATCACTGGTTGGCTTGGACCCAGGGCGCCCGACACATCTAGGGCGCCCGGGACCATCAGGGCACCCGGGACCTTGAGGGCGCCTGTTCCAGTAAGTTTCGAAAGCGATTCTTGCTAAGCTGTTCGTTTGGCTTTGACCTTGGGCGCCCGGGAGGTCCCGGGCGCCTAGCCCAGCTGCTGCTCCTCTCCATTGGGGCGTTCTGAGCTGCAGAAACACATTCCTTTGGTCCGTACATCCAAGGTTAGTTCCACAACAAACAAGGCATGAAATGTTAGATATTTATACAGTTGTAGCTGTCTTGGTTCTGACTTCGGGTCTCCCAAATGGAACCCTAGGTCGAACCGACCCCTACTATTCCCTCGACGAGGAACGCGTCCTCACCTATTCCTCTCAGGAGAGTTTACCTTTTGCCAACCGGCTCCTCCAGTTGGACTTTTGCCCGATGCACTTGACCAGGTCTTCGTGCCCACCTTCTGAGCAGGTCTTTGGTGCCCAGCTCCTTGCTAGGGCTTCGTGCACAGTCCTCGACCAGGACATCATGCCCACCTTCCGAGCAGGTCTTCGGTGCCCAGCTCCTTGCCAGGGCTTCGTGCCTAGTCCTCGACCAGGACTTCGTGCCTAGTGTACCTAGGGCTTCTTTTCCTGTACACTCAGTGAATACATTAGACCAAAACCACATCTTAAGTTTTGAACCCTTTTCCATTATCAAATCCCAGGTTCGACTTAGGTGCTGCCTGCACCAACAAGAAGGGGGTGGTGCATGGCGATTGTCATGTCGACGCCTCAATCAGCTGGAATCTCCTCGAGGTTTTGCGAACCATTGAGGTGTGCCCAGATCTTGCTTTGATCTGGAATTGGGAGGGCTATCAGAGATGAAGTATTTCACCATGGGTGCTGTGCTAGTCGTATCTAAGCAAGGAGGTGTTGCCGATTCCAATTCGAGTGAGATTTGATTGCTTAGTTGATGTTCATGGATGAATCAAATTCCGAAATTTACTAGATCTCGGTGGATGGCTGGTAATTTGATTTGATACCTTGCCGAGTTTTGGGGTTTAGGGATTTTGTTTGTCACAACATAGTAGTTTCCATGAGTTGCTGTTGAAAGTGAGAACTGCTGTCGAGGAAATGGAAACACTCGCATGCCAAAATCTTGGGAATTGGATAGGTGATCGATGTTTAGATTCATCAGTATAACAAGAAAACTTCAATGTAATGATTTGTTTGAACACTTCTCTGATAATGTCGAATTAAGGGATCTTCTTAAGAGGTATACTCTGATTCCTATTTATTTGTTTGTTTTCTCCTAGTATTAACGAATTCCTTCTTACATCTGGTGGATAAAGCCTATCAGTCTATTAATGATTATGTTTGATTGATATAATAATAGTAATGGAACCATTATCGTGTTAATGTAGCTGTGGAGTTGTGGTTCTGTTTTGTGGGTCAATATGAAATAATAGTGCTGATCATAGATAGATCAGGTTGAAAACTTGCTAGTTTTTTAGTCTTAAATTAACTTATATGATTTATGGATGTCTGTGGACAGATGTTGATCTTGGCTTTGTTATGATTTTGCCGTGAGTTGGATTAGGTGTTGGATTTGTTTTGAGGGATTTGTTCTAGGTGGTCTTTAGAGTTATCGTTTGAGTTAGTTGGGAAATTAACTCAAAAACCTAATTGTTATGATTATGTTAAGAAAGAATCAACCGTTGTTTTATGGGATAATTTAGTAGGTTAGGTTTCATGCTAACTAAGTGTAGTATATTTATGACTAGTTTATTAATTGTATAAATAGATAAACTTTGTCGTTGATACAGGACATTGATTCGGACTCGTACGGTTGCTCGTGAAGTTTACTTGGACACGTGGTATATTTAAGGCGGGTACTTCTCCTTTGTACTCTAATAATTCTTTTATCTTAATGCATGACTTGTTATGTCTAAATGGATTTGCTTAATCTTATTCTTTGCTGTTGATTGTTTATTGTCACCATTGATACCTTTCTTCGTTGATCATCTAGTTATTCGAAATTTCTTAACTGAACAGTCTTTCGTTGAATTTCTGTTCTGTAAAGAACCACTTGTACGCGAGTACTTAGAGGTTCATTAAACACAATTAGGTTTATTTGACATTACAAATATCCTACCTAGTAGTTTAGTTGCATGTTCATTGGTTTCTAGTTGTCTTCTGGTTAGTTCATAGTTGGTTTCTAATACTTGTTGTTTCTTCCAGTGCATCGTTTGTTTTCCGGTTGTTCGTGCATCTTGTATTGTGCACCATATCTGCACGTTGCATACTAACGACTATTGACTTTCATTTGATTAAGTCGTCGTTAGTCATTTAGTTGCTCAGTTCACTCAACCACTTGTTGTCGTGGTAGTTGCTAGAGTGCGAGCAACTGTCTTGTTATATCACACATGTTGGAGTTGTAGGCAAATAATGACACCCTCACCGTTGTTTTATAGGGATATTAGAGCTGTTGATAGCTCCCCCTTTATTTCGGGGTTTGGAGCAGTTGGCTTCCCAGTATTAGAGCTGTTGATAGCTCCCCCTTTATTCTCGGGTTTGGAGCAGTTGGCTCCCCAGCATCCTATGTGTTGGCGGCTTGACTGGCGTCAGGGGGGACACCTGTCATTGCATCATATGCATTTATTGCATTTATGCATTTTCTTGTGATTGTTGCATTTATATGAGCTATGATTGTTGCACTTGATTGACATGCATGTATCTGTTGATATTATGTTGTCGCATTGTTTTATACATGCTTAGAGGTTTTGATATTATGTTGTTGCGTTGTTTTATACATGTTTAGGTGATCTTCTATTTCCTAGAGACTGTACCCTGTTGTTTCTCTACTTATTATATCTTTTGTTATGCCATGGTTTTGTCTATTCATATACCCGCTGAGTCCGCCTGGACTCACCACCCCTACTTCGTATTTTTGTTCCAGGTAGCAGGTAGTTGCATTACATGAAACCAGGAGAGGATCCAGTTATCAGTCCCACCTTGTCATTTAATTTTGGAGTTGAGTTTAGTTATTTGTCGTAGTTGTTTTATTTTTTTGTGTTTTTCGTTCTTTCCACATTTAATTCCTAGACTAGTGTTTTATTTCATTTATCAGGTATCAGACTGATTTTGTCGTTATTATAGATACCTTTGAGTTCTTTTTGGTATGTAGACTTTCTTCATGTTAATGATGGATGAGCCATCCATAGATATTCTATTTTGATATTCACTATGTGGTTGTGTTTTTACTTTATGTTTATGATGGATGAACCATCTTTTATGTTGAGAGATATGTATATTTGTCCCAACTTGTCAACCGTACATGGGAGATGCTGTCCAATTTTCTAGTAAGCATGTGCCTCTGGGGGCATGACAATTTTTGGTATCAGAGCCAAGTTTTGCGATGTTTTTGTGTCTGTGGGTTTTACGAAGTTATTTTACGAGGTTAATCTATATTTTTTCATATTTATATTTTTACGGAGTCACGACATGGTTGTATTTTTGGGACTTGGCAGCGACGAGACTTCTCCCGGCGACGAGTAATTAAATAAGGTATATCTTTGATGAGTATCTTATCTGTTGTATACTTTATCATGTTTAAGTTTGTATAGATGTGTGCTAGTTTAGTTGGATAGCATATAGTTACTTATATTTGGTTACCAATCATTCTTTGTACTTGGTTTAGCTTGATGACTTTTAGTCAACTAGTCTATTTGTGGTCATGGTCGGGATTGACCAAGAAGGCGACTAGTGGGCAAGTTGCAGACTCGACTTTATTGTGGAGAATGTTGATTTCCCTTGCAGTATCGACCGATGAGTCAAAACTGGAGTCGAACCTATTCACTACCTATTTGAGATCAGGGATTACCGTCTTTAGGAATCTTTTCTACCATGCTAGTTCTAGTGCTGGTACCAATTGGGTACCACGTTGACCATGTATTAATCGTACCCGGTTAGGTGACCAAGAGGATACATTGGATGAAATAGACCTTCGACTATCATTCAAGGGGTCTAAAGTACAGTTTAATCCAACATCGTGGGATAGAATTAGGGTACCAATAATATTAGAACCAAAATCTAACAAGTTAGTTTGTTTTCCTAGTAAATCTAATGGACTATCTTGATAGTGGGCCCCCTACTGACCTACATCTAGGCTACTTAAGCAATCTGCATTGGATGATTTTTCTATTATTTGGTAGAAACTTAAGCAAACAACCCATATTGAAATAGAAGTGGATATGAAGTGTGGAAGAAGCAATATATATGATGATTGAGAAGCAGGATACTTGGGCCATTGGATTTAATTGGGTTCACTACGCAATAATTGAACCTTGATGCATAGTATAATAGGATAGACATAGTTGCTAACAATGTTACGTTGCTCATGTTGCCAAGTTTGCCAAGTTAGATGTAATGTAAATTAGAGTTTCTCTTCTTGAAAAATGTTGAAAACCTGGAGGACAAACCTACATCAACAAGATGCTGAAGCAACATTATGAGTTGCTAGTTATGATATATTGGACTACTTGAAGACCCTATAGCTAACAAGAATAGTCTAAAAATTTAAGAAAGGATTGCGTGGACTTGAATTAGCTCCTAGAGTTTGTTATATTTTTTTTTTACTAGACGGCTATGTGACCTTCGGTTGTATGAAGCTCAAGAAAACTCAAAACATGCTATCATGCATGAAGTAATGCTCTAATTGTATCTTATTTTATATGATCTCATCTATAAGATAATGAAGGGGCATCCCAACAGTTCAATATCAATAGTCATTGCAGAGAAATTTGTGATGACTGGTTTCAAATTGATGAAATGTACTTTTGGAATTATTGTAAGGCAAGGAAATGGGTGTATAATTGCATTATGTTTGGAGTATACAATAGCTCTTAGGAAGAGTTGAAGATGTCTCACACTAGTATTGTTGCAAGTACAGTTTATACCAATGGGATAAAAAGATTTTGAAAAAAAATGCTTGTCTATGCATAAGAAGAATTTGGAGTTTACTACGTCTGCATCTTAATACTTTTACACTATAGTTCTAGATGTCATGTATGCTGCATTCAATTAAATCCCAGCATTTAGTAGCCATAGAGTCTTAGTGTCGGAAGCACCAAAGTCAAACCTGTATTTTGATAATGGCAAAGGGTTCAGAAGTTAAGATTTTATTGTGATCTAACAATGCTACTCGAGTGTGCAGGAATAGTCCTAGGTACACTAGACACGAAGCCCTGGTTCTAAGAATTGGGCAATAAGTCCTGGCCGCGGGCTGGGCACCGAAGTCCTGACATAGGGTTGGGCAATAAGTCCTGGTCGCGGACTGGGCACGAAGTCCTGATTTGAGGAATTGGGCAATAAGTCCTGGCCGAGGGCTGGGCACCGAAGACCTGGTGGGTAAAGCTGGGCAATAAGTCCGAGTCGCTGACTGGGCACGAAGACCTGATCCTGGGGATTGGGCAAAAGTCCAACCGGAGGAGCCGGTTGGCAAAAAGGTAAACTCTCCTGAGAGGAGTAGGTGAGAACGCGTTCCCCGTAGGAGGGAACATTAGGCGTCGGTTCGACATAGGGTTCCATTTGGGAAGCTCAAAGTTAGAACCAAGATTGCTCAAGCTGTTAATCATACTTAAATTCATATCATTTATATGTTATTTGTGTTTTGGAATTAACCCTGGTTGCAAGAACGAAGGGATGAGGTTTCTGCTCCTAGGCGCCTTAATTGAGTGAGGCGCCTTGTTTGACCATGCGTCTGTGTTGAGACAAGCGCCCCAGACAAAGGGTATTTCTAGAACCACTCGAAGCAAAGCCTCAGAACAGCAACAGAGGCGTCTGTGTTGACACAGGCGCCCCAGTTAGCTCAGGCGCCCTGGTTGAGGGGATAAGCGCTGGCCAAATCTGCGGATTGAGTTTCGCGCAGTGAAGGCCACGTGTCAGGCGCCACCTTCAATACAGGTGCCCCAGCTACGAGTATAAATAGGGGTTCACCCCCTTGGCTTCAGAATAATAATTTCCTACACATTCATTCATGCACTCTACTCCAAACGGTCCGTGCTCAAGACTCAAGCGCCAACGACGACCCGCGGCTACGACACTCCAATCTTCCGATCGTCGGTATAATTTTAGTTTAAGTGCTGTAATTTTTTATTCTATATTCAAACTTCAACTTGTAATTATTTTACGAAATATAGAATTGCCCATCGTAAACGGTCAAGGAGCGTGGGCCTCAGAGTAGGAGCCGACCGCGACTCCGAACCAAGTAAAAACAAACGTGTTAGCGTTGTTTTTCTTTTCCGCTGCGCAAATTACTCTTAAGTTTTCCGAAAAATTTGTCGATTGATATTCACCCCCCCTCTATTGATTCAAACCGATCCCACAAGTGGTATCAGAGTGGGTGGCTCAAAGTTGGTGCAACCACCAGTTGAGCGATTTTTCATATTTTTCAAATTTTAAAAATTTTTTCGTTCGTATTTTTTCTCGTTAATCGCGGTTGGTGCAACACCACTCGATTTTTTCCTTATTACTATATTCTGCCGCACTACTAATCCAAGACTCAGTCTTGGGATAAGTTTTTGTTATAAATTTTTCAATTAAAATCCCATGGCCAATCAAGAGTGGAACAGTGCCCGATCACTGCTCTTCTCCGGCGAAAATTTTAGTTTTTGGAGAAACCAAATGGAATCTCACTTGAAGGCCCATATGGACATATGGATGATAATCCAAACAGTATTCTCCTTCCCCATAGAAGATGGATTAGCAATCGCATGGGGCAAATTGGATGAACCAATGCTTAACAAGATTGAGACCGATGCTAAAGCAACTGCAATCCTTCAGTGTGGCCTAACCAATGAACAACTCAGACTAGTTGGACCTTTCGAATATGCTAAAGAAATTTGGCAAAAGTTGATCAACCTACATCAAGAGAACTCAGATGAAGAAGAGGATCAGGTAAGTTATCTCGCACTCTCGGCTCAAGCACAAGTAGCTAAGACAGAATCGGTACCCGACGTCGAAATCAACTTTGAACCGGAATCAAAAGATGAGTCTGCCAAGACAAAATCAGTATCCAATTTTGAATCCTTTTCAGAATTACAATTAAATGAGCAAACTGATACTGCAATGGTCGAGGAAAGTACAGTTTCTATTGAAGGGAAAACTTCAAGAGAACCACAGAAGAATAAACCACAATCAATATCTGAGTTCGACTCAAATTCAGAGTCTGACGATAATCAAACAAAACTGGTTCAGTGGGCTCGTGGCTACTACAAGATGTTGATGATCCGAACAAGCAAAAGGAAGACGGTAAAAATCAAGGGGAAGACTGCCAACAAGGATTCAAAAGGTAAAATAGTAAATTCAATTTTAAAAGCCATATAGTATGTTATAAATGTAGGGAGAAGGGACACTACCAAGACCAGTGTCCTACTCATAAAAGTCGGTCTTCATCACCTACAACAAAAGGAACTCCCAAGGATGCTGGACAAACAACCGACAAAGGTAAATTTACATTATTTGAAAATCCAGTGTTTGCCTCAAATAACGTGATTGAATCATACAAATTAGTTAAGGCAAATTTCAGAAAATTAGAACAAGAAAATGAAGCACTAAAACGTAAAGTTAATATGCTAGAAAAGTTAATTCACAATCTTGCTGATTTTGAAAATCCGGAGTATTACTCCAATTATGACTTTACTTAGATAATTGTTTGCTTTAATTGCTTGTTGTATGTTTATTTTTTTTCCCTTTATTATGCTTAGAATTAGGATTGGTTAGTTTAAGGACAAACGACTTACTTAAAAATTGAACAATATAGTATTAGGCGGAGGTGAGATGATAGTATGTCAGGGAAGTCTTTCTAATAAGGTCAAGTAGGGTAAGGTGTACCCTACTCGGTTTGTTTAGTCTGGTGGAACTAGTTGAAGCTACCGATCCAAAATCTAAGCTAGTTAGACCAAAATTTTTCAAGAAGTAATTTGAAAATGAACTTTCGATAAAAGGCTTTGTCAAGGAAAGGATTGTTGCTCCAATAAGGCTACGACCAAAGAAGGCCTCTGTGTCTCACCAAGACCTGGAAGTCGATTATTGAAACTCAAATTCAATTTACTTTTTGATAAATTTGAATCTAACACAAGTTTTAATTAAATCTTAGATTTAACATTAATTCAAAGATAAAAATAATACATCTCACAAAACAGATAAGGAAACCTGTTTTGTCATGTAGAACTGGGTGAGATGTCTAGGACCTAATAATATAGTTCAATTCAACTCTATTCAAAATTTTCAAGATTAATTCAAAGATTTTTCAAAATTTTCTCAATTTTTTTAAAAAAATTAATCCAACATTTTCTTTAAAAATTAATTCAACATGGTTGTAAAAATTTATTCAACGTTTTTCAAAAATAACACGTCAAACTAAGTCTTGAATGGAATTGTACTAAGATCTAAGACTTGATTAGTTCAATTATTGATTGGTCAAACCTAGTCAACATAGTCAAACCTGGTCAACACTAAAGTCCCTTAAGGCACTTAGAGGTAAACGGTGTCGAGTTCAGGGGGAGTCTAAGAAAAAGGAAAAATTTTCTGACAATCATTTTTCAAAATTTCTAAACATTTCAAAATGTTTTCAAACACTGCATTTTCAGAAACTTTTTGAAAACATAAGAATTTCCTCTTTAAAAAAAATTACTATCATTTTAAAGTCATTTTTGTAAAAAATCACTTTCAAAAAATTATTTTTTTTGGAATTACTTTTGAAAATAATATTTACTTAAATTTGAAGAATTTCCAGGACACTTAGGGAAATATCCTTGTATTCAATAAGGTTTCCTAGGGTTGTGTCAGACTGGAATAGAATCTAAGTCAAGTAAAATATTATGTTTTCAAAAGTATTAATATCTTTCAAAATATGAATATCTTTTCTAAATGAATTACAAATATCTTTTAAAGTACAAATATTTTTCGAACTACAAATACCTATCAAAATACTAACTTATCTAATGCACTAAATTTCTCTAAGTGAAATTTTTTGAAAAGTGCATAATTTTTTTTTGGTGAAAATCTTTTCTAAATGAATTTTTTTGGCAATATTAAGTTCAAAATAGTTTTCTAAAAGTACAAAATTGTTTTCCAAGTGCACAATACTTTTCAAAGTATAATTTTTTGGTGCAAATTAAGTACTTAATTTTTTTTAACTAATACTTAGTCCATTTCAAACAAAAAGGGAAGAGTTTCGAAAATTATTTTATCAAAAAATGATATGTTTTCAAAAATTACACTAAGTACTTTCCAAAGGAAAAGAGTTCTTTTTGGTTCATAGATCAAATTCAATTCAATGGAATCTTTCACTCACATTTTTTTCATCAAGAACGCTTTATGAAACTGTTTGACCCCTGAATTTGGAGTATCCTACTTTCACGTGATTCACAAGGTTTAACAAGTAATCGATATTTCATGATCAAAGGTGTAATACTGCTTGTAGTAGCAGTCCTTATATCTCGTATTAACAATCGAAAGATGATTTTGTTGGTGCAGGAAGCACCATATCGAACCTTGTTTTGATATTGGCAAAGGATTCAAAGTTAAGTATTATTTGTGATCTAATGTGTATACTGAGTGTGCAGAAAGAAGTCCTGGCGAAGGGCTGCTGAGCACCTAGCGAAGGGCTACTAGGCATCGAAACCCTAAGACCTGGCAAAGGGCTGCTAGGCACCTAGCGAAGGACTGCTAGGCATCGAAGACCTGGCGAAGGGCTGCTAGCCACCTGGCGAAGGGCTGCTAGGCATCAAAGACCTGGCAAAGGGCTGCTAGGCACCTGGCGAAGGGCTGTTAGGCATTGAAGACCTGGCGAAGGGCTGCTGGGCAAAAGTCCAACCGGAGGAGCTGGTTGGCAAAAAGGTAAACTCTCCTGAGAGGAGTAGGTGAGGACGCGTTCCCCATCGAGGGAATAGTAGGCATCGGTTCGACCTAGGGTTCCATTTGGGAGACCCGAAGTCAGAACCAAGACAGCTACGACTGTAAAAACTAACTAATATTCTTGCCTTGTTTGTGTTGTTACTAACCTTGAATGTAGGGACCGAAGGAGTGTGTTTCTGCAGCTCAGAACACCCCAAAGGAGAGGGGTAGGCAGCTGGGCTAGGCGCCCAGGAGGTCCCGGGCGCCCAAGGTCAAAGCCAAACAGTAGTAAAGCAAGAAGTGCTTCGAATCAACACTAGGCTAGGCGCCCGGGAGGACCCGGGCGCCCAAGGTCAAAGCCAAAGATGAGTCGAAGCAAAATCAGTCACGAAGCCAGCGGACCCAGTCAAGCTGGGCGCCTGAGTGGTCCCGGGCGCCCCCGTCAGCTCTAGAGCTGATTCAAAGGGGATAAGCGTCGACCAAGCTTCGGATAGAGGTTCTCAGATCTGAAGGCACGTGTCAGGCGCCCCCGACGTCCTAGGCGCCCCCAGGAGCACTATAAAAGGGGCTCGACCCCAAGGCTTCAACACAAGAATTTTCCAACGCCTCTAAGCTTTTTGTTCAAGCGCGCTGCTCCGACAAACTCAGTTCTCAACATTCTAGCGACGACGACGACCATCTGCTCAGAAGTACGATCCACACCGGGCGTCGATAACGAAAAGTATACTTGTTTATTTACTGCACTACTATTGTACCAAATTCTGTAAATCTTTGCGCTACTATAGAATTACCCACAGTAAATGGTCAAGGACCGTGGGCCTTAGAGTAGGAGCCGACCGCGACTCCAAACCAAGTAAAAATACTTGTGTTCCTCATGTTTGTTTTTAATTCCGCTGCGAACCTTCTCTTAATCTTATCCAAAAATTTTTTCACAATATTCACCCCCCCTCTATCGTGTTTCTCGATCCAACAGATTTTTTTTGGGGCCCCTTCCTATGTAACACCCGCTTTTTTTTTCTTTGTCCACCATAAAGCGGCGTTACGTTAACATACTTAGGGCATGTAGACATCATAATGCAGCGGACAACTTTAACTTACACCTACATGCACTTTCTACCATTCCTAGCATCATAACATACTTAGCATCATGTCATACTTAGCATCATGTTATACTATAGCATTCTGTCATACTTTAGCATCATATCATAGAGTCATAGTCATATTCAAGTACTTAGTAGTAAAGGTAAAGTTCTATCATAAGACAAGCAAACATATGGTCTCTTGGCCAAGTCACTATCACACACATTCTGCAATGCCCTCCTGCTGCTTCCTTACTGTTCCTTTGCGTGATCTGCGGTATAAGAAAATAAAACTATAAGCACACAGGCTTAGTAAGACTCTTTTCTACTCACTAAAACCATCCGTCACTTAATCATAACCATATGAAACATTAGCACACTTAGCGCTTTACTTAGAACATCATCCTTAACATCACTTAGCATTCATTTGACATTTCATGGACATAGCTTCACCCCATTCATAGCATGGTATAAACATAACCATAAACATTCGGGTATGGCATAATACTTGACATAACATAAACATCGTAAACATTCATAGCATGACATAATACTTGACATAGACATAAATAAAATCATGGCATAAATCTAATTACAATCATGGCATCCCATACTAGCATGCGCATGAACAAAATAATGGCATTCTAACGTAACATAAACATAATTAAACCATGGCATCCTAAACTAACATAAACATCGATAAACTCATGGCATCCTAACCTAGCATACACATAATTAAAGCATGGCATTCTAAACTAGCATAAAATCATGGCATCCTAAACTAACATGAACATAGATAAAATCATGGCATCCTAAACTATCATAAACATAATTAAAGCATGGCATTCTAAACTAGCATCAAATCATGGCATAAACATAAATAACATCATGGCATAAACATACATAATATCATGGCATAAGCTTAAATAATATCATGGCATAAACATAACTAAAATCATGGAATAAACATAAATAATATCATGGCATAAACATAAATAAAATCATGGCATAAACATAAATAGAATCATGGCATAAACATAAATAAAATCATGGCATAAACATAAATAACATCATGGCATAAACATACATAATATCATGGCATAAGCTTAAATAATATCATGGCATAAACATAACTAAAATCATGGCATAAACATAAATAATATCATGGCATAAACATAAATAAAATCATGGCATAAACATAAATAGAATCATGGCATAAACATAAATAAAATCATGGCATAAACATACCTTCATAACATACTTTTCGTAAACATACTTTTCAAAACATAATGCATAACATGAATGGATGCATGTGGCAATCGTGCATATATATATATATATATATATATAAGGATGCTTAATCTTGAAAACATGCTTTTAACATAATCATAACTTTCATTGGGCCCTGGCTTGTACCACATTCATTCATCATATGCGCGCATCCCTAAGTAAATACGAGGTAGCTAATCTCGACCTACTAGGGTAAGGACAGCTTCATCGGTAGTCCCGAACCATAAGGACAGCATCATCGGTAGTCCCGAACCGTGGACAGCATCATCGGTAGTCCAGAACCGTGGACCTTACTTAGGTCCGGTACAAGCCCATAAAATAAAATAAATGCTTTCATATGCTTCTTCATTCATCATCATTCATAGCATATTCATTCGTTCATCATTCTTTCATCATCATTATGCCTTAAAGGCATCATCATGCATAGCATATTCATTCATTCATCATACTTAACCTTCATTCATCATTTTCATTATTAGACATGGCATAGGTACACATCATTCATATAGCATGGCATACACACACAAGCATGGCATACATTCATATCATTCATAAGACATGGCATACATACATATCATTCATACATCATGACATACATACATATCATTCCTAAATCATGGCACATGTCTAAACATTCTATGACCTTACATATATTTCATGACTTATAAGCTAAAGGTTTAGTTAACATGGTATTCTTCCACCTTACTTAAGCATACCTCCTAATAACCTATACCCAAGCATCTTGGTAGGTTTAACCCAACTCTAGTCCAAGGTCAGATCCTTGGACGAAACTTCCAGGCCATGGGGGCATGGAGAAATTCCATTAAAACCCCAAATCAATTGCTTAAACCCTACCCATACCTTACCATAGGGTCATTGGGCCCTTACTTGAAATAAGTCCTAGCTTTCCACCCTAATAGGGTACTTGACCGAAACCTATAGGGTATCTATCACATGTGAAACATTCACATAAACACCCTTCATCTCCCTTATATCATGATAAAACATAAAAACATATACTTAGGGTTTAAAACCAACCTTACACATGGGTCCTTCATGTTGGCCGAAACCCTAGGGTACTCTAGGGTACCCCAAAAATTCCCAAAAATTATATTTACTTACTACACATCATAGGGAACATTAATCAACATTATCAAGATTTTTGGCATAATTATAGAACCCAAAATCATGGTGGCCGAAATCTACAAACCTAGGGTTCTTGGTTTTCTTTTCTTGTTGTTGGCCGAAACCCATAGGGTCTCTAGGGTACTCCAAAAATTCCCAAAAATTATATTTACTCACTAAACATCATAAGGAAACATTAAAAAACATTATCAAGATTTTTGGCATAATTATAGACCCCAAAATCATGGTGGCCGAAACCCACAAACCTAGGGTCCTGGATTTTCTTTCCTTGTTGTTGGCCGAAACCCATAGGGTCTCTAGGGTCCTCCAAAAATTTCCAAAAATTATATTTACTTACTAAACATCATAAGGGAACATTAAACAACTTTATCAGGATTTTTTGCATAATTATAGACCCCAAAACCATGGTGGCCGAAACCCACAAACCTAGGGTCTTGGATTTTCTTTCCTTGTTGTTGGCCGAAACCCATAGGGTCTCTAGGGTACTCCAAAAATTTCCAAAAATTATATTTAACTCCTACACATCATGAGGGAACATCAAATAACATTATAAAGATTTTTATCATATTTATAGACTTTTAAATCATGCTGGCCGAAATCCATAAACTTAAGGACCTTGGTTTTTCTTTCCTTTCAACATCACATCCAATAACTAACCCATATATCCTGCTAAAAATCATGGAAATCATAGATAACTATTATACCACAGGTGAGGGAGTCTTACCTTGGGGTTTCTAAATTTTTAGACCTTGGATGGAGAGAAGGAAGAAGACTTGATGTCTCTTAACCACACCTAGTCCTTGAATTCTTGTAAGAACTTTAGATCTTGAGTGATGGAGCCTTGGTGGAAGCTTTTCCAAGGGAAAATCTTCCTTAGAGTTTCGGCTAGAATGAGGAGGGAGGAGGGGAGCAAATGCACTTGATGATGAAGAGAAGTAACCCCCCAAACCCCCTCTTTATAGCTCCTTTAAAGAGGCAAATGAAGAGTTTTCCATGGCCCTTCATCTTCTTCTACTACTTAACCATCATCCACTTCCTTTCCTTATAAGAATTCCTTGCTAGGTTAGTTGGTTAAAGCATTCATGGTTGTACAAGAGGTCCATGGTTCAATCCTTGGCCCATGCACATTTATTTTTATTTTATTTAAACCCCTTTTTCTAATTTTCGAAAATTCCCTTTTATTTCGAAAATTCCCCTAAAATCCCCCATAATTATGCTAATATTCCAAAATAAAATTCTTTTACATTTATATAAAATTCACCTAATTAATACCCATTTTTGGAGCCCATTTAAAGCCCATTGTACCTAATTTCTCGATTTAAGTAGGAAAATTAAGCTAAGACTTACCCCTAATCATGCTAATATGTCTAATTAAATCCTATTTATATTTATACTAATTTTTCCTAAACTATTTATATTTATACTAATTTTTCCCTAAAATCCAACAATAATTATGGTGCTAAAAAGGCCCATATAAGGTCCATTAGTACTTAGTTTTCTCAATTTAAATGAGAAAACACGGATTTTCTAGCCCAAAGTTCGTATCAATACTTCTAGATCCTTCGAAAATTATCTAAACATGCTCAATATTTTCATAGAATATTAAGAGAATTTTCCGGGTCGTTACAATCCCCCATACCTCGTGAAAGTTCGTCCTCGAACTTAGAATAACTCCGGGTACTTGCACCTCATTTCGTCCTCGCGTTCCCAAGTAGCTTCCTTGAACCGCTGGCTTTGCCATAAGACCTTGACCAAGGGAACCTCCTTACTCCTCAGCTTCTTGACCTCTCTATCCAAAATCTGAATGGGTCTGCTCTTATAACTCAGGTCCCCTTGTATTTGCTCTGACTGCGGCTCGATCACTTGGTCCGTATTCGGGATACACTTTTTGAGCAGGGACACATGGAATACGTTATGGATAGCTGACATCTCTGGAGGTAGCTCCAGCTCATATGCCACCTTCCCAACTCTTTTCAAAATCAGATACGGCCCCACATATCGTGGACTCAGCTTTCCTTTCTTCCCAAATCTTGTCACCCCTTTCATAGGAGCCACTTTGAGGAATACCAAATCCCCAACATTAAATTCCAGGGGTCTACGCCGGACATCAGCATAACTCTTCTGCCGACTCTGAGCAGTTTCTATCCGTTGCCGAATATTCTGTATAGCTTGGGTGGTGCTGTTAATGAGATCCGTTGTGTGCCCCATCTCCTTCTTTTCACCACCCTCATACCAACAGATCGGAGACCTACATCTCCTTCCATACAACGCTTCGTAAGGTGCCATTCCAATAGTAGCTTGGTAGTTGTTGTTGTACGCGAATTCTGCTAAACACAAATATCGACACCAGCTTCCCTTGAAATCCAAGCCACACGCTCGCAACATGTCTTCTAGTACTTGATTCACCCGTTCAGTTTGCCCATCAGTTTGAGGGTGAAAGGCGGTACTAAATCGCAATTTAGTGCCGAGAGACTTCTGAACACACTCCCAGAAATGCGAAGTAAAACATCCATCCCTATCTGAGATGATGGTCTTGGGAACTCCATGTAGCCTGATTACCTCCTTAACATATAACTGAGCCAGTTGCTCAATCGAATAAGTCATCTTGATTGCTAAGAAGTGAGCGGACTTAGTCAATCTGTCCACAATGACCCATATCGCATCATATCCATTTGTAGTCCGGGGAAGTCCTGAAATGAAATCCATGGAGTCATCTTCCCATTTCCATTTCGGAATTGGAAGTGGCTGCAGAACTCCTCCGGGACGCTGGTGTTCTGCTTTCACTTGCTGACAGGTCATGCAAGTACTGATATGCTGGGCCACATCCCTCTTCATACCGGACCACCAAAACTTCCCTTTCAGATCCTGATACATCTTGGTGGATCCTGGATGCATCGAGTAAGGGGTTCCGTGAGCTTCTGCCAGTATCTCCTTTCGAAGCTCCGGATCATTAGGGATACATAAACGATCCCTAAGGTAGAGTACTCCCCCTTCGGCGATATGAAAACCATCGCTCTTTCCTTCCAGGATCTCCTGTTTTATTTTCTGCAGACTCCTATCCCCATCTTATTTTTCCACTATATCCTCGAACAGCAGGGGTGATATTGTCATGGTGGAAAGTCGTCCGGAGATGACCTCGACCCCAAAGTTCATAATTTCTTCTTTGAGTGGTCGGGGTAATCTGGCTATGGACATCAGGGTGGCACTTGACTTCCGACTGAGTGCATCGGCCACCTTGTTTGCCTTCCCTGGATGATAGAGGATCTCGTAGTCATAGTCTTTTACCAACTCAAGCCATCGGCGTTGCCTCATATTCAGATCCTTCTGAGTGAAGAAATATCGCAGACTCTGATCGTCCATATAAATTCGACACTGCGCTCCATACAGATAATGCCTCCATATCTTAAGAGCGAAGACCACCGCAGCCAGTTCCAGATCATGAGTGGGGTAATTTTGTTCATATTCCTTGAGTTGTCGAGAGCCATAGGCAATAACTTTTCCCTTCTGCATAAGTACCGCTCCAAGTCCTAGTTTGGAGGCATCGCTATACATATCAAAGCTCTGATTACATTCTGGAAGGGCAAGGATGGGCGCACTTGTGAGTCTCCTTTTTAGTTCCAAGAAACTCCTTTCACAGTCCTCTGTCCATTCATACTTCTTATCCTTCCGGGTGAGAGCCGTTAAAGGGGCTGCAATCCTCGAGAAATCCTCCACAAATTTTCTATAATAGCCTGCCAATCCCAGAAAACTTCTGATCTCGCTGGCATTCTTTGGCCGGCTCCAGTAATTCACCGCTTCAACCTTCATTGGATCCACCATAACTCCATCTTTAGAAATAATATGGCCCAAAAAGCCCACTTGATCAAGCCAGAACTCACATTTGGAAAATTTCGCATATAGTTGCTTTTCCCGAAGAATCTCTAATACTATCTTCAGGTGCTCCGTGTGCTCTTCTTGGGTCCTCGAATAGATAAGAATATCGTCGATGAAGACGATCACAAATTTGTCGAGGAACGACGAGAACACCCGATTCATAAGGTCCATAAACATAGCAGGGGCATTCGTCACGCCAAAAGGCATAACAACGAACTCAAAGTGCCCGTACCTCGTTCGGAAAGCCGTCTTTGGAATATCCTCCTGTTTACTCTAACCTGATGATAACCAGACCTCAGATCGATCTTTGAGAAAACAGTGGCTCCCTTTAATTGGTCAAACAGGTCATCTATCCTCGGAAGGGGATACCTGTTCTTTATTGTTACGTCATTCAGCGCTCGGTAATCTATGCACATTCGCATAGATCCGTCTTTCTTCTTCACAAACAGTACCGGAGCTCCCCACGGGGAATGACTAGGGCGAATAAATCCCTTACCCAACAACTCCTGTAACTGTTCCTGAAGCTCCTTCAATTCAATTGGCGCCCATACGGTAAGGTTGCCTTTGAGATCGGGTT
>JAGFNQ010007823.1:0-136105 GCA_024364735.1 Boesenbergia rotunda | reverse complement strand
CATACTTAGCATCATGTCATACTTAGCATCATGTTATACTATAGCATTCTGTCATACTTTAGCATCATATCATAGAGTCATAGTCATATTCAAGTACTTAGTAGTAAGGTAAAGTTCTATCATAAGACAAGCAAACATATGGTCTCTTGGCCAAGTCACTATCACACACATTCTGCAATGCCCTCCTGCTGCTTCCTTACTGTTCCTTTGCGTGATCTGCGGTATAAGAAAATAAAACTATAAGCACACAGGCTTAGTAAGACTCTTTCCTACTCACTAAAACCATCCGTCACTTAATCATAACCATATGAAACATTAGCACACTTAGCGCTTTACTTAGAACATCATCCTTAACATCACTTAGCATTCATTTGACATGTCATGGACATAGCTTCACCCCATTCATAGCATGACATAAAACATAACCATAAACATTCGGGTATGGCAATAATACTTGACATAACATAAACATCGAAAATTATTCATAGCATGGCATAATACTTGACATAGACATAATAAAATCATGGCATAAATCTAATTACAATCATGGCATCCCATACTAGCATGCGCCATGAACAAAATAATGGCATTCTAACGTAACATAAACATAATTAAACTATGGCATCCTAAACTAACATAAACGTCGATAAACTCCATGGCATCCTAACCTAAGCATACACATAATTAAAGCATGGCATTCTAAACTAGCATAAATCATGGCATCCTAAACTAACATGAACATAGATAAAATCATGGCATCCTAAACTATCATAAACATAATTAAAGCATGGCATTCTAAACTAGCATCAAATCATGGCATAAACATAAATAAACATCATGGCATAAACATACATAATATCATGGCATAAAGCTTAAATAATATCATGGCATAAACATAACTAAAATCATGGCATAAACATAAATAATATCATGGCATAAACATAAATAAAATCATGGCATAAACATAAATAGAATCATGGCATAAACATAAATAAAATCATGGCATAAACATAAATAACATCATGGCATAAACATACATAATATCATGGCATAAGCTTAAATAATATCATGGCATAAACATAACTAAAATCATGGCATAAACATAAATAATATCATGGCATAAACATAAATAAATCATGGCATAAACATAAATAGAATCATGGCATAAACATAAATAAATCATGGCATAAACATAAATAACATCATGGCATAAACTACATAATATCATGGCATAAGCTTAAATAATATCATGGCATAAACATAACTAAAATCATGGCATAAACATAAATAATATCATGGCATAAACATAAATAAATCATGGCAATAAACATAAATAGAATCATGGCATAAACATAAATAAAATCATGGCATAAACATACCTTCATAACATACTTTTCGTAAACATACTTTTCAAAACATAATGCATAACATGAATGGATGCATGTGGCAATCGTGCATATATATATATATATATATATATATAAGGATGCTTAATCTTGAAAACATGCTTTTAACATAATCATAACTTTCATTGGGCCCTGGCTTGTACCACATTCATTCATCATATGCGCGCATCCCTATGTAAATACGAGGTAGCTAATCTCGACCTACTAGGGTAAGGACAGCTTCATCGGTAGTCCCGAACCGTAAGGACAGCATCATCGGTAGTCCCGAACCGTGGACAGCATCATCGGTAGTCCAGAACCGTGGACCTTACTTAGGTCCGGTACAAGCCCATAAAATAAAATAAATGCTTTCATATCCTTCTTCATTCATCATCATTCATAGCATATTCATTCGTTCATCATTCTTTCATCATCATTATGCCTTAAAGGCATCATCATGCATAGCATATTCATTCATTCATCATACTTAACCTTCATTCATCATTTTCATTATTAGACATGGCATAGGTACACATCATTCATATAGCATGGCATACACACACAAGCATGGCATACATTCATATCATTCATAAGACATGGCATACATACATATCATTCATACATCATGGCATACATACATATCATTCCTAAATCATGGCACATGTCTAAACATTCTATGACCTAACATATATTTCATGACTTATAAGCTAATGGTTTAGTTAACATGGTATTCTTCCACCTTACTTAAGCATACCTCCTAATAACCTATACCCAAGCATCTTGGTAGGTTTAACCCAACTCTAGTCCAAGGTTAGATCCTTGGCCGAAACTTCCAGGCCATGGGGGCATGGAGAAATTCCATTAAAACCCCAAATCAATTGCTTAAACCCTACCCATACCTTACCATAGGGCCATTGGGCCCTTACTTGAAATAAGTCCTAGCTTTCCACCCTAATAGGGTACTTGACCGAAACCTATAGGGTATCTAGCCCATGTGAAACATTCACATAAACACCCTTCATCTCCCTTATATCATGATAAAACATAAAAACATATACTTAGGGTTTAAAACCAACCTTACACATGGGTCCTTCATGTTGGCCGAAACCCTAGGGTACTCTAGGGTACCCCAAAAATTCCCAAAAATTATATTTACTTACTACACATCATAATGGAACATTAATCAACATTATCAAGATTTTTGGCATAATTATAGACCCCAAAATCATGGTGGTCGAAATCTACAAACCTAGGGTTCTTGGTTTTCTTTTCTTGTTGTTGGACGAAACCCATAGGGTCTCTAGGGTACTCCAAAAATTCCCAAAAATTATATTTACTCACTAAACATCATAAGGGAACACTAAAAAACATTATCAAGATTTTTGGCATAATTATAGACCCTAAAATCATGGTGGCCGAAACCCACAAACCTAGGGTCCTGGATTTTCTTTCCTTGTTGTTGGCCGAAACCCATAGGGTCTCTAGGGTCCTCCAAAAATTTCCAAAAATTATATTTACTTACTAAACATCATAAGGGAACCTTAAAAAACTTTATCAGGATTTTTGGCATAATTATAGACCCAAAAACCATGGTGGCCGAAACCCACAAACCTAGGGTCTTGGATTTTCTTTCCTTGTTGTTGGCCGAAACCCATAGGGTCTCTAGGGTACTCCAAAAATTTCCAAAAATTATATTTAACTCCTACACATCATGAGGGAACATAAAATAACATTATAAATATTTTTAGCATATTTATAGACTTTTAAATCATGCTGGCCGAAATCCATAAACTTAAGGACCTTGGTTTTTCTTTCCTTTCAACATCACATCCAAGAACTAACCCATATATCCTGCTAAAAATCATGGAAATCATAGATAACTATTATACCACAGGTGAGGGAGTCTTACCTTGGGGTTTCTAAATTTTTAGACCTTGGATGGAGAGAAGGAAGAAGACTTGATGTCTCTTAACCACACCTAGTCCTTGAATCCTTGTAAGAACTTTAGATCTTGAGTGATGGAGCCTTGGTGGAAGCTTTTCCAAGGGAAACTCTTCCTTAGAGTTTCGGCTAGAATGAGGAGGGAGGAGGGGAGCAAATGCACTTGATGATGAAGAGAAGTAACCCCCCAAACCCCCTCTTTATAGCTCCTTTAAAGAGGCAAATAAAGAGTTTTCCATGGCCCTTCATCTTCTTCTACTACTTAACCATCATCCACTTCCTTTCCTCATAAGAATTTCTTGCTAGGTTAGTTGGTTAAAGCATTGATGGTTGTACAAGAGGTCCAAGGTTCAATCCTTGGCCCATGCACCTTTATTTTTATTTTATTTTTATTTTATTTAAACCCCTTTTTCTAATTTTCGAAAATTCCCTTTTATTTCAAAAATTCCCCTAAAATCTCCCATAATTATGCTAATATTCCTAACTAAAATTCTTTTATATTTATATAAAATTCACCTAATTAATACCCATTTTTTGTGCCCATTTAAAGCCCATTAGTATCTAATTTCTCGATTTAAGTAGGAAAATTAAGCTAAGACTTACCCCTAATCATGCTAATATGTCTAATTAAATCCTATTTATATTTATACTAATTTTTCCTAAATTATTTATATTTATACTAATTTTTTCCTAAAATCCAACAATAATTATGGTGCTAGAAAGGCCCATATAAGGTCCATTAGTACTTAGTTTTCTCAATTTAAATGAGAAAATACGGATTTTCTAGCCCAAAGTTCGTATCAATACTTCTAGATCCTTCGAAAATTATCTAAACATGCTCAATATTTTCATAGAATATTAAGAGAATTTTCCGGGTCGTTACATCCTATACCTATGAATTCCATTGGACCTAGAAATGAAGTCTGTTTTGCTTTTTTTTTTTTTTTGCTTGAAATCTCTAGAGTTGATTTAATACGGATTCACAATTTCTTTTAACTAGCTCTAATTCGAAATTGACTTGCAATGGGTTTTTATCAATATTTTTTTGATATATTGCAAAGGGGGAGAGAAAAAAAGGAGAGTAAAAATTTTCAAAATTTTCAAATTTTTATCTTTTTCCAAAAAGTAAAGTTGAATTTCAGTACAGATGTTGTTTTCAAAGTTTTCAAATATTTATCTTTTTCAAAAAGTTAAGTTGAATTTCATTGCAGATGTTGTTTTCAAAGATATATTTTACTTAAGTGCGTAAAATGGTCTGAGCAAATTTTTCTAAGTAAAATGGTCTTAAAATCTTTTTAACTTTTCTAAGTTGAATTTTTAAGTGCTCAAATTTTTTACTAAGCAAACCTTTTCTATGTAATTTTCTAAGCAAAATGTTTAAGTGCACAAAATCTTTCAAGTAGAATACTTTTCGAAGTGCACAAAATTTTTCTCTAAGTGAAATATTTTTTGCAAAATTTGGCTAAGTGAAATATTTTTAAGTAAAATTTTATTAAGAGAATTTTTTCAAGTGAAATTTTTTTTTGGTTTGCAAAAATTGGGTTAATTGGAAAATTTTCCAAGTATAAATTTTGTGCAAAAATTGACTTAAAATGATTTTTTTTCTAAGTTTGCACTAAAATCTGGTTAAGTGGAATTTTTTGAAAAGACTTTTTGTTAAGTGAAATTTTTCTAAAGTAAAATTTGGGCTTGCAAACATTTTCTAAAAACTGTGCTAAGTGTAAAATTTTTGCAAATACTTTGCTTTATTTTGAAAAACACTTAGTCAAAATTTTAAAACACCTTGACTTTTTTGAAACTGCATATTATTGAGAACATTAGGGGGAGAATATCTATTTCAGGGGGAGTTTAGTAAATATTTTTTTTGTAATCTCCTTGTAAACTTGCTTGTTATTTTAAACATGTTTGTATGCTTTAATGGTTTAAACTTAACTTTTTGAACCTGGTTGCCATAAATCAAAAAGGGGGAGATTGTTAGTGCCGGAAGCACCAAAGTCAAACCTGTGTTTTGATAATGGCAAAGGGTTCAGAAGTTAAGGTTTTATTGTGATCTAACAATGCTACTCGAGTGTGTAGGAAATGTCCTAGGTACACTAGGCACAAAGTCTTGGTTCTAAGAATTGGGCAATAAGTCCTGGCCACGGACTGGGCACCAAAGTCCTGACATAGGGTTGGGCAATAAGTCCTGGTCGCAGACTGGGCACGAAGTCCTTATTCGAGGAATTGGGCAATAAGTCCTGGCCGAGGGCTGGGCACCGAAGACTTGGTGGGTAAAGCTGGGCAATAAGTCCTGGTCACTGATTGGGCATGAAGACCTGATCCTGAGGATTGGGCAAAAGTCCAACTAGAGGAGCCGGTTGGCAAAAAGGTAAACTCTCCTGAGAGGAGTAGGTGAGGACGCGTTCCCCTTAGGAGGGAACATTAGGCGTCGGTTCGACCTAGGGTTCCATTTGGGAAACCCAAAGTCAGAACCAAGATAGCTCAGGCTGTTAATCATACTTAAATTCATATCATTTATATGTTATTTGCGTTTTGGAACTAACCCTGGTTGCAGGAACGAAGAGATGGATGTTTCTACTCCCAGACGCCTCAATGGAGTGAGGCGCCCTGTTTGACCAGGCGCCTGTGTTGAGACAGGCGCTCCAGACAAAGGGTATTTCCAGAACCACTCGAAGCAAAGCCTCAGAACAGCAACAGAGGAGCTGTGTTGGCACAGGCGCCCAGTTAGCTCAGGCGCCCTAGTTGAGGGGATAAGCGCTGGCCAAGTCTGCGGATTGAGTTTCGCGCAGTGAAGGCCACGTGTCAGGCGCCACCCTCAATACAGGTGCCCTAGCTACGAGTATAAACAGGGGTTCACCCCCTTGGCTTTAGAATAACAATTTCCTACGCATTCTTTCTAGCGCTCTGCTCCAAACGTTCCGTGCTCAAGACTCAAGTGCCAACGACAACCCGGGGCTACGACACTCCAATCTTCCGGTCGTCGATATAATTTTAGTTTAAGTGCTATAATTTTTTATTCAATATTCGAACTTCAACTTGTAATTATTTTACGAAATATAGAATTGCCCGTCGTAAACGGTCAAGGACCGTGGGCCTTGGAGTAGGAGCCGATCGCGACTCCGAACCAAGTAAAAAGAAACGTGTTAGCTTTGTTTTTCTTTTCTGCTGCGCAAATTACTCTTAAGTTTTCTGAAAAATTTGTTGATCGATATTCACCCCCCCCCTCTATCGATTCAAACCGATCTCACATAAAGCATATGAGTGGATGCCTATGTGTCTAATGAGGCATCCAACATAATGATTGGATATATTGCATGGATAACTTGAAAGCACTAACATTCATAATCATGCTAAAAGATGAAACTATAAGTGATTTGTTCAAATGCAAAATTACCTGCGTAAAACTTTTGGTTGAAAACTAAACAACAGCAATTAAATTTAGAAGAAATCAATAGTAAAAAAAAAGAGACAATAATTAATTTATTCATTTTTCTGAGAAAAAGTCTACAATGCATTAATTTGAAAATGTGGTTTATTATATCTCCTTATATCAGTGAGATGAGTGAAACATCTCATTTTGCCTACTGTGTTCAACACATGGTACTCTCCAAGATGAACGATAGCCAGTTGAGTTCATGTAAGCATGACGACCATGGTGCTGTATTTGCAGGATGAAGACTAGGCAAAGGGCTTCCATGTGGCACAGTGAGCCAACAACTCCTGTAAGGCAATGACTTTTACGAGATATTTATTTCCATAACCAATAGAGCGGTTTTGAGTTACTCCCGGTCTCGGTGGAGTTACTCTCGATGGTACATCGAGCTTGATTTGTGATTCACTTGGGATATACCCGAGTGGATAGGGATTCGAAACGTTTCCATGGGCAGAACGACCAGGAAAGGACATTAAGGATTATGTATCTCGATTACTGGTGTGTCATTAGATTGATGCAGTGGAAGCATTGTAGACCTATAACCCATAAAGTAGAACAATGGTAAACGATTCGATTCGAAGAATTGTTGATCAAGTAACCAAATTCATATATTTCCTATTGACTTGCTAGACTGACCCCTCAGAATTATTTTACGGAGTTTCTAATGGGTCATGTGTAGAACTACATTTCTGTGTAGAGTTTCAGGTAGACATATGGATTGCACCATTCACTAACTGGAGGACTTATTTCAAGCATGCAAGACGAACTTTGGAGGCAACTAGGAGGATCATTTGTACTTAGTCGAGTTCGCTTGCAATAACAGCTACCATTCGGATGGCATCTTTTGAGGTGTTGTATGGTAGGGCTTGCAGGACACCCACCCTCTGGGAGGCGGTTGGGAAATCTTAGTTGCTAGGACCTCAGAGTATTCAGCATGATGCAGAACTATTCCGTACTATCAGACGCCGTCTGCCAGAGGCTTAGGATAGTCAAAAGAGTTATACAGATCGAAGACGCCGTCCCTTGGAGTTCTTCGTGAGTGATCACGTGTTCTTACGAGTATCACCCACTAAAGGGGTGAAGAGATTTGGTTTGCGAGATAAGCTAGCTCTGCGTTACATTGGACTGTTTCAGATTCTGGAGCGGATTGGAGCAGTAGCTTATCGTTTGGCATTACCACCGTCTCTCGCAGGAGTTCACGATATGTTTTATGTTTCCATGTTGAGGAAATATGTACCAGATCCAACACATGTGTTATCGGAGGTGCCAATTACACTGCATCCAGACGTGACCTACAAGAAAGTGCCTATGCGGATTCTGGACTGCAAGGAGCATCGGTTGAGGAACAAGACAGTCCGATTGGTCAAAGTTGGTTGGCAGCACCATTCTGATGTGGCATCTACTTGGGAGCTCGAGGATACGTTCAGAGCTCGCTACCCTCATCTGTTGACTTGAGGTGTGTATAGTTGGTTTTTATTCAGTATTTATATTATATCTGGGTTGTTAGTACCTGTTATGGTTGACTAGTACCTGTTCTGGTTGACTAGTACCTGTTATGGTTGACTAGTATTTGTTGTGGTTTAGTAGCGAAATTTGGGGACCAAATTTTTGTTAGTGGGAGAGAATGTTAAATATCGAAAAATTTAAGGGCTTAAATGCAAAAAACCCTAAGTTAAGGGTGGAGTTGAATTATCTAGATTTGGAAGGTCTTTTTGAAAAGTTGCCTTAAAAATAATAAAGGTTTTTTCTTCTTTTGCGCGGACTCCTCCTCGTGGCGCACGATTCCTTAAGTCCTTCATCGCATGAGTGAAGAAATGCCACAGAGCAACTCCTCCATGCCGCCGCCACCGTCTGCTCGATCGCACCCAACAACTACTCCGCTTTGTTTCCTCTTCTCATCGAAGCCAAGCCTTCCTTGTGAGCGTCGCCGACCCCTGTTCAAACCCGAGTCCCTCTTCTTTACCACGCCAGATCCGCAGATCAGAGCGCGGTTGGGTTTTCGAGTGGCTGAGCCAGTCGTCGGGCGCTCTCTTCTCTTTTCCCTGGAGGTTATCCGCTGTTGTACCGAGAAGGGGGTGGTGCATGGCTATTGTAATGTCAACGCCTCAATCGGTTGGAATCTCCTTGAGGTTTCACGAACCATTGAGGTGCCCCCAGATCGTGCTTTGATCTGGAATTGGGAGGGCTACCGGAGATGAAGTAGTTCACCATGGGTGCTGTGCTAGTCGTATCTAAGCAAGGAGGTGATGTCGATGCCAATTTGGGTGAGATTTGATTGCTTAGTTGATGTTTATGGATGAATCGGAATTGACTGGATCTCGGTGGATGGTTGGTAATTTGATTTGATACCTTGCTGAGTTTTGGGTTTTAGGGATTTTGTTTGGCACAACGTAGCAGTTGCCGCGAGTTGCTGTTGAAAGTGAGAACTGCTGTCGAGGAAATGGAAACACTCCTATGCCAAAATCTTGGGAATTGGATAGGTGATCAATGATCAGATTCATCAGTATAACAAGAAAACATCAATGTAATGATTTGTTCGAACACTTCTCTGATAATGTCGAATTAAGGGATCTTCTTGAGGGGTATACTCTGATTCCTATTTATTTATTTATTTGTTTGTTTTCCCTAGTATTAACGGATTACTGCTTACATCTGGTAGATAAAGCCTATCAGTCTATTAATGATTATGTTTGATTGATATAATAATAGTAATGGAACCATTATCGTGTTAATGTAGCTGTGGAGTTGTGGTTCTGTTTTGTGGGTCAATATGAAATAGTAGTGTTGATCATAGATAGATCGGGTTGCAAACTTGCTAGTTTTTGAGTCTTAAATTAACTTATATGATTTATGGATGTCTGTGGATAGATGTTGATCTTGGTTTTGTTATGATTTTGTCGTGAGTTGGATTAGGTGTTGGATTTGTTTTGAGGGATTAATTCTAGGTGGTCTTTAGAGTTATCCTTTGAGTTAGTTGGGAAATTAACTCAAAAACCTAATTGTTATAATTATGTTAAGAAAGAATCAACCGTTGTTTTATGAGATAATTTAGTAGGTTAGGTTTCATCCTAACTAAGTGTAGTATATTTATGACTAGTTTATTAAATGTATATAAATAGTTAAACTTTGTCGTTGATACATGACTTTGATTCGGACTCGTACGGTTGCTCGTGAAGTTTACTTGGACACGTGGTATATTTAAGGCGGGTACTTTTCCTTTGTACTCTAATAGTTCTTTTATCTTAATGCATGGCTTGTTATGTCTAAATAAGTCTACTTGACCTTATTCTTTGCCGTTGAATGTTTATTGTCGCCGTTGATACCTTTCTTCGTTGATCTTCTAGTTATTCAAAATTTCTTAACCGAACAGTCTTCTGTTGAATTTCAGTTCTGTAAAGTACCGCTTGTATGCGAGTACTTAGAGGATCATTAAACATAATTAGGTTTATTTGGCATTAGAAATATCCGACCTAGTAGTTTAGTTGCATGTTCGTTGGTTTCTGGTTGGCTTTAGGTTGGTTCTTTGTTGGCTTCAGATACTTGTTGTTTCTACCGGCACATCGTTTGTTTTCCAGTTGTTCGTGCATCTTGTATTGTGCACCATATCTGCACGTTGCATACTAATAACTATTGACTTTCATTTGATTAAGTCGTCGTTAGTCATTTAGTTGCTCAGTTCACTCAACCACTTGTTGTCGTGGTAATTGCTAAAGTGCAAGCAACTGTCCTGTTATATCACACATGTTGGAGTTGTAGGCAAACAGTGACACCCTCACCGTTGTTTTAGAGGGATATTAGAGCTGTTGATAGCTCCCCCTTTATTTTGGGGTTTGGAGCAGTTGGCTCCCCAGCATTAGAGCTGTTGATAGCTCTCCTTTATTCCGGGATTTGGAGCAATTGGCTCCCCAGCATTAGTGTTATTGATAGCTCCCCCTTTATTTCGGGGTTTGGACGTGCGTCTTGTATCATGCACCATATCTGCACGTTGCATACTAACGACTATTGGTTTTCATTTGATTAAGCCGTCGTTAGTCATTTGGTTGCTCAGTTCACTCAACCACATGTTGTCGTGGTAGTTGCCGGAGTGCGAGCAATTGTCTAGTTATGTCACACATGTTGGAGTTGTAGGCAAACAGTGACCCCCTCACCGTTGTTTTAGAGGAATATTAGAGCTGTTGATAGCTCCTCCCTTTATTATGGGGTATAGAGCAGTTGGCTCCCCAACATTAGAGCTGTTGATAGATCCTCCTTTATTTCGGGGTTTGGAGCAGTTGGCTTCCCAGCATTAGAGCTGTTGATAGCTCCCCCTTTATTCTCGGGTTTGGAGCAGTTGGCTCCCCAACATCCTATGTGTTGGCGGCTTGACTGGCGTCAAGGGGGACACCTGTCATTGCATCATATGCATTTATTGTATTTATACATTTTCTTGTGATTGTTGCATTTATATGAGCTATGATTGTTGCACTTGGTTGACATGCATGTATCTGTTGATATTACGTTGTCGCATTGTTTTATACATGCTTAGAGGTTTCGATATTATGTTGTTGCGTTGTTTTATACATGTTTAGGTGATCTTCTATTTCCTAGAGACTGTACCCTGTTGTTTCTCTACCTATTATATCTTTTGTTATGCCATTGTTTTGTCTATTCATATACATGCTGAGTCCGCCCGGACACACCACCCCTACTTTCTATTTTTGTTTCAGGTAGCAGGGTAGTTGCATTACTTGGAGCCAGAAGGGGATCCAGTTGCCAGTCCCACGTTGTCGTTTCATTTTGGAGTTGAGTTTAGTTATTTATCGTAGTTGTTTTATTTTCTGTGTTTTTCGTTCTTTCCGCATTTAATTCCTAGACTAGTGTTTTATTTTATTTATCAGGTATCGGACTGATTTTGTCGTTATTATAGATATCTTTGAGTTCTCTTTGGTATGTAGACTTTCTTCATGTTAATGATGGCTGAGCCATCCATAGATATTCTATTTTGATATTCATTGAGTGGTTGTGTTTTTTACTTTATGCTTATGATGGTTGAGCCATCTATTATGTTGAGAGATATGTATATTTGTCTCAACTTGTCCGTCGTACATGGGAGATGCTACCCGATTTTCGAGTAAGCATGTGCCTCTGGGGGCGTGACAGTGGGACTCGCAAATAGACCTCCTCTAGGCGACATGAGACTCAGCTATCATTTACCTGAAATAGAAATAAAGGCAAGGGGTGGTGAGTTAGGGTGAACTCTGTGGGTATAAGAATAGATAAATGCATGACATAAATAAGATACATCAAATATGAAGAAACAAGGTATATAGTCTCTAGAATATATAACATAAATTAATGCATAACATACCTGCGGGGCATGATCAAAAATCCCTATAATAAATTAATAAGCTGCTCGTCCTACTAAGCATATCTAGATCATATAATAAATGCAAATCAAATTTATATCTGCATGTCAATCAAATACAATAATCATAGCTCAAACAAGTGCTAGATACATCATATGTAAATAATGCAATGATATATGTCACCCCTACACACCAATCTAACAACTATCACATCACATCTGTGTAGCCAATTGGGCATGAGCTGTGACAAGAATGTTGGTAGACTCACCTCAATCCCAAATCCCAAGAAAAGGGAGAGTGGACAGGATGCTGGGAGAATCGCCACAATTCCACAGGAGAATCACGTTAATCCTGAACCCCAAGAAAAGGGGAAGCACAACTGCTCTATGACAAAGAGCCCTCTATAACAAAGACCTTAGGAGTGTACCTCTACTACAAGAACAAAGGGAGAGTGTGACCTCTATCCCATGATACTATAATATGATGCATGAGTCCAATATACACTAACCCAATCAAGTCAACCATTTATGTAATCAATAAGTGACACAAATACATGGTTTACCTCCAGATTGTTGGTCTCAAAAGGTTTTGACTATGATCGGATCGGAAGTGGGGAAACCACTCTATACAAACAAATTGATGCGCACAAGGGAGAGGTTGGAATATGCTAGGCTTATGGTTGAAGTCTCGGCCTTCGGTGAGAAAGTCATGGAGGTGCCAATCACATTGCCCACGGGAGCACAAATCAACCTCAAGATTGTATATGAGATGTCTCCGGAGTTTTGTGATGTATGTAAAAAGCTTGGCCATCAAAGTGGGTTATGTGGTGATGATCCCACCGGAACTAGGCAACAATATCCCTATTCAAGTGCTCGACCAAATCAACAAAATCCGAGGGTGAGGTCTCAATCTACAAGGGGTCGGGGTAGAAGTAGAAGGAGTACACGAGGAAAGCGACAATGGAGGCCGAGGCAACAAGAGGATGCTCAACCATAAATGCCGAATGAAGAACATAATCATGAGCAACAAAGTGGACAACAATAAGTACCAAATGATGCAGCCCAAGTTGATCAACATTCCATGGCAATGGTCCTTCATAGCCCCAGTCCCATAAAGGAGGATCAATCGGAGATGTTTGGTCATGATGGTGGGGGATTGTTGATAGGTCCCAATATAGATGTCACGAATGTGGGCCTCAAATTTAGAAATTTATAAAGCTGAAAACCCTTTGCCTAACAAAATAGAAATGTAGTAGAGGGGCCTCAGGTCGTATTTTTCCAAGGACTAGTTGAATGAATGTTTAACTCGAGCTTGTAGGTTTATTTATCGTTTGATGTTTGGGTTTTCTAGATAAAATGGGGGTTTTACGATAAGAGGAACTGACAATAAGAAATAGCAATTGCGGAACGAAATGGGCTTAACTAAGCAAGGTAATGAATTAAGAAATTGCAAGAACTAAACTTAACCTATTGAAAGGAACTAAGCAATTAAACTCAAACAATGGAATTGAAATTCAAGGATTAAACGCAGGAAACTAATTGCAGGAAATAAAGTGTAGAAAATTAATTGCAAGAAAATAAAAGCGAGATCAAAACAATGCTCAAGTCATTGACTTGAAGTGAGGGTAACAAGCTAAAACAATTGGAAGAAATACATGTTTAAAACCTAAAATAATCCTACTTAAACATCAACCAATCCATCACAAGATTTCCCTATGCCGTCATACAGAGGTTGAGTTAGAAACCCTCTAAACTCAAAAATCAATGAAGCAAAACTTCCCTGTTCAGTTTGCCTTGATCCTTGCTGTTCTGCTCTTCCTGATCGGTCTACCGACAGATCAGGCCTTCCTCTGATCGGTCACAGGACCGATCAGAGTCGTCTCTGTTTGATCAACCTGATGGTCAGTAGCTGAACGCCGAACTCCCCTTGTTGCACAGATTTGCGATCGATGCCAAAAACTTTCAGAACTGCTTCGGAGAACCCCTCCTCACAATCTTCAGCTCCGGTAGACAAAAACCCGCGATCAAGTGGAGCAATCGGTGAAATGAAGCTCAGGCGAAACCCTCCCCTTTGCTCCTCTCAGCTACGAGATTTAGTTGACAAAATTGAACAGAAAACTCACCTTGATGATCTGAGATCTTGAAGACGAATGAGATTGATGTGGCCGCGCGATCCAAGGAAGAAAACTGATGAAGAAACGATGAACAACGAAGAAGAAAACTGTGATCTGAAAACTACTCTGCTACTGGCGAAAACGCGACGCGACGACCCCAGAGAAGAAAGAGGGAATTCCCTTTTAATTAAAACCATTTGAATATGAACGGCCGAGATCTTCTTCGCTCCATCCGACGGTCAGATCAAGTCCGATCTGACCCAAACTTCCCAGATCTTGATCAATGGTCCTGATCTACCTGTCCTTAGCTCGGATCAACCAGATCTGTGGCGGATGGCTCAGATCATCCCTTCTCTTGCTTGGATAGTCTAGAACATCTTGAGCTTGATCTAACGGTCAGATAGCTTTTGATTTGGATGAAATTTTCAGATCTTGATCAGTGGTCATGATTGACTCTATCTTGAACTCGGATTGATCAGAAGTTGACTGATGGTTCAGATCTAGCCGTTTCTTGATCGGACATCTCATACTAATCCAAGCTTGATCACTTTGATCCGGATCCAATTCTGGCTCAAGTCTGGTCCAACCTGATCTAGGTCCATGGTCATTTGAAGCCTACAAAATTAGATACACATTTTAGTGCCAAAATATTTCAAATATACAAAGATTTGATTTAAAAGCCCAAAATAGAGGAAATACATGAAACCTAATATAAATGCAAACTTAAGCATATAAAATGTGGATCAAACATGGATTTTAGAGCCTAAAATAAACAACAAAGTGGTAGTTATCAATTGTCGAGCTCTACTATGCCAATTTCACGACAAAATGTGACCTCGGAGGGGGTAAAGGAGAAGGGTACAACAGCTAGGGGTGAGGGCTCTCCTTCTTTGGGAGGGCCTTCTTTCCATCAAGGTGAGACATCGAATCAAGGAGCATGGACGGGAGGACAAAATGCACGAAATACACGAGTGCGAGCAGCCCGCAATGGTGTACAATGAATATAGCATCTTGGAATATTAGGGGCTTTCATAAGTCCCTAAAACAGGGAGGTGTTCAGCACCTTCTAAGGAGTAAGGAGATACTGGTCTTAGCTCTTTTGGAGACAAAGTTGAAGGAGGAGTCACTGATGCAAATCTTACAAAGGAAATTTTCAGGTATGGGTTATGTGCTTAACTTCAATACTTCTAACCATGGACGCATAATACTTCTGTGGGATATGTAGAGAATGGAGGTGGAGGTCATCCGTATATCAGAGCAACTTATTCATTGCCATGCTCGTTGCTGGATTTTGGAGATTGGTTTCTTTGTGACTTTTATTTATGGACTTCATTCCGTGGTAGATCAAAGATCCTTATGGTAGGATTTGATTGATGTTGGGAAGCTCATGGAAGCAAACTCTAGTGCATGGATGGTTATGGGGGACTTCAATTCCATTCTATCTATTCATGACAAGAAAGGAGGCTTGTCGGTTAATAATTATATGATACGGGATCTACAAAGGTTTGCACATGTATGTGGCATGGCGGATCTAAGATATATTGGATGTCAGTTTACTTGGACAAAAGTGGAGGTCTCTTGCAAATTAGATAGAGCAATGGTTAACTCACCTTGGCTTCTCAAAGACTTTGATGCGTATGTGGACTTCTTGGTGTCGAGATGCTTATCGGATCTTTCTTGTGCCATTGTGCATATATTGCCCAAGGATAGGCCACCTAAGAGTGCTTTCAAATTCTTGAATATGTGGACATTACATGAGGATTACAAGAAGATTGTCGAAGAAGCATGGGCAGCCTCGGTTTTTGGAAATGCGCAATACGTCCTAAGATGCAAATTACAACGGTTGAAGGGAAGACTAAGGGAGCTGAACAAGAATCAGTTTATGCACATTTCGGAGAAAGCAAAGAGGGCAAATGAGGCCTTGGAGGAGGCACAAAGAGTGGGACTTTCGGGTGGTGCTTTCCCTCCCGATTATAGAGACATCCGAAGAAAGACAACACTACTATCGGAGGCGGAGAAACTATTCTACCAACAAAGAGTCAAAAATGTATACTTGCGGAGTGCGGATAAATGTACCAAATTTTTTCATAGTGTGGTCAAAAGAAATAACAAAAGGAATGCTATCATAACATTCAAGAAAAGGAACGGGGAGCAATCCACTAGTTTGGGTGATGTTGCGGAGGAGTTCGTTGAATATTTCCATGGCATTCTTGGACAAGAGGAGGAATGTACCCATATGGACAGCAACTCCATGACAAGAGGACGCCTAAGTCGAAGTCAAAGTGATGCCTTAATCAGCCCGGTTAGTGATGAAGAGATAAAAATTAAAAAAGGTGCTATATGATATTGGGAGTGAAAAAGCCCTCGGTCCGGATGGTTATGGTGCAAAATTCTTCACTTCATCATGGGATATAGTGGGAGGAGACTTTATTGCAGTGGTAAAGGAGTTCTTTGAGGAGGGAACATTGTTGAGATAATAGAATCATTCTTTGATATCCCTTGTGCCAAAAAGGGATCATGCGGAAAGTGTTGTGGATTATAGACCAATCTATTGTTGCAATGTCTTGTGTAAAGTCATTACTAAGATATTGGCAAACCGGCTTTCTAAAGTGATGGATTTCTTACTTAATCCGGCTCAAGTGGCGTTTGTTCAAAGAAGAAACATTGGGGATAATGTCCTTACACAATAACTACTAAGGAAGTATGCAAGGAAAAGAATCTCTCCATGATACATGATCAAGGTGGATCTAAAGAAGGCTTTTGATATGGTTAATTGGGATTTCTTAATGAATGCCCTTGTTGGTTTTGATTTTCCCCAATAATCTTGCAAATGGATAAAAGAATGTGTCATGACAACTTCATACTCTATCTCTTTAAATGGGGGTGTCTATAGGTTCTTTAGCGGAAGAAGGGGATTACGTCAAGGTGATCCTATTTCTCCTCTCCTCTTTGGTTTATGTATCGAAGTGCTATCAAGGAAGATAAAAGTGTAGGACTGGTGTCGTCGATGGAGGGGGGGTGAATATTGATCGTGAAATCATCGCGGTAAACTTCGTAAAACTTTCGATCGTTCTAGTCTCAGAGCGTTAGTAGCACAGCAGAAAATAGAAAAATAAAGAACAAACCAAGACACAGATTGCACGCGGGATTTTTACTTGGTTCCCTACCCCCCACGGTCAGTACATCCAACGCCTATGCACGGGAATGCCCGTCCACTATTGGTCTCCTTTCCAAACTTTCCAGAGGCGGAGAAACTCGTCTTACAATGCAAGATTACAATAAAAAATGATAAATAAATTGAACTGAAGAATGTAAATCAAACCAAACAGAAATGATCGAATGCCCGGCCGATATAGACCTCCGAAGTGCCGCGCACTTCCTCCTGGTCCCTCCCGGTCACAGAGCCTCGTCGTTAGCGCTTTGTCATCAATTAGAACGCTCAGAATGGATCTTGGAAGTTGTGTCTGAAGCTGAGGTGTCGAAGCCCCTTTTATAGGCTTCATACGAGCGCCTGTGATCACCGGGGTGCCCCTATGGGCTTGGTCAAACCTCATCCCTGCGCCGAACTCGCCGCAGCTGATAAAACCTTTGACCAGGGCACCCTGGACCTCCCAGGCGCCTGAATAAAAGCTTATCTTTGCTTCGAACTCGAAACAGCAAATACAGCTTTCAACTTGGGCACCTGCATCATCCTGGGCGCCTGAATGGAAGCCTGTTTTGCGTTCCTTCACAAAACTGATTTTTTATTCTTTGATCTGGGTGCCCCCATTGATGGGGGCGCATGGCTTCAAGGTTTCCAGCACAATTTTTTCTTGCTTTTTCTTCTATTCTTGGTACCTGCAAGATACACAAATACAAAGCAAATATACACACAATATTAACCTTAAGGACTTGGTTCTGACTTTGGATTTCCACGAAACCCTAGGTCGAACCGACGCAAGCTCCCACCCCCGAGTACGCGCCTTTCACCTACTCCATTCAGGAGATGGTTGCCCACCCAGTCCTTCGGGTGGACTTTTGCTTAGCCTTCGATACTCTCGGATCTCGAGACGTCCAAACCCTGACCCGTCTCTACTTGTAACGCCCGCCCTTCTCACACTAGGGCGGGGTTACGCGAACATAGTTTTCGTTTTAGCGGAAGCGTTTAAAACTTGAAACTTGAACATGAAACATGTATAATCTTGTACTTGAACATGTAAGCATGAAACCTTTTAAACATCTTAGACATTGAGGAGAGCATGCTAGGTACCTTTACATTTTTACTTGCATAATAGAAGCATGCCACATAGCCATTTCTTAAGACAGAGTAGTAAGTATGAGGAAGGATAACCTAATACTAAAGTTCTTTAGCAAGTCTAAACTAAGTACTTAGCATATGAGCGAGAGTAAGCATGAAATATTCATATGAGTCTAAATATCAGCAAGTAGCAACTTAGTAGTATGATTCAACATTTAACATGCAATACTCAGCATATGCATAACTAAACAAAACATGAGTAGATCTTCTTCCACCATGCCACCACCACACACATCTTTGCCCCTCCTGCTGCTCCCTTTAGTTTATCCATTCCTTACCCTTTTCTGCAGTACAAGGGAAATATGGAAACTATAAGCATATAGCTTAGTAAGATCCCTTCCTACTCACAAAATCATACATTCCATCAAGTAGAGAAAACATCATGTCATAATAGTGCATAGCACTAAAACACTTAACTTAACATAGCATAAGGGAGCATATGTACTTATCATAAGAAGCATACTTGAACTTAACATAATTCACCTTTATAGCATAATAGTCATATAGTCATGACAAAAATGCGAATGCAAGATGCTCTTTTGAAAACATGCATAGGATGAGTTCATGCATATGCTTTTCTTAAAATCATACATATAGGTACTTAAACATACATCCATCATCATTTGGGGGATCCCGGCTTGTACCACATATATACATAATGCGCGCATCCCTAATAGGCCGAGGTAGCTAGTCTCTAACCTACTAGGGAAACTAGGTCCGTTCATAGTCTGTCGACCTAGGGGCGTCTCGGGAGCCCATCCCCTTACTAGGTCCGTTCATAGTCTGTCGACCTAGGGGCTGCATCCGGAGCCCACCCGTGGACCTTGCTAGGATCCGGTACAAGCCATACAAAGTAAAATAGCATACATGGATTTTATCATATCATAAGCATAGCACATTCTTGTTTCTTACTAGGTCCGTTCATAGTCCGTCGACCTAGGGGTTGCATAGCACATTCTTATCATATCATAAGCATATCATCATAACCTATCACTTCATTGTCATATCATGAGCATGGCATGCCTCTTATCTTATCATGAAGAGTGCTCTTAGTCCCGACTTACAGGGAAGCATCTCTTAGGCATTTCATCATACATAAGCCATGCATAACATAAGGGTGCTTAAAGAGCTTAAACATAGACATGTACATCATGATTCTTAGAGCATGAAAAAGCATGGGAGAAGACATGTTATCACCTATACTGCTCATAGCATATCATGGGCATCCTTGGCGTGCCTAATTGGGGTTGTAGCTTCCCCCTTAGCCTAAATTCTTATTTAATCAGAAAATTCCAGCATATAAACTCTAAGTTTAGAGCATGATAAACCATGAAAAACATTACACTAACATCATACATTAAGGTAGGCATCATAGAGGAGACATTAGAAGGCATGTTGGGGTCGTTACCCCTTCTTAAGTCCTACTTATCATTCTTTACAGAAAATTTCAGCATACATACCTTAGTTTCCAAGCATGTTAAAATCATGAATAAACCATATTTACATCACATATCATCTTATATATCATAGGGAGGGTCATTATCAAGCATACTAGGAGTTTAAACCTCTCTAAGCCCTAAAAGAGGTCCTTGGTCGAAAATTCCAGCAAGCCTACTCCGGGTTTTTGGGGGCTTAAGGACAAGGAAAATATCATATTATCATCATATATTTAGTCACACATCATGAGGAAAAACATATGCAAGTATAGGAGTAGTTTAAACCCTCGCAAGCCCTAAAAACCTTCTTGGCCGAAAACATCAAGAGCTTCATCCTATGTTTAAACCCTTTTTAAACACTCGAAACTATTGTAATGCAGGTGAGGGGATTACTTACATCCTCTCGCTTGAATCTCCACCAAGAAGTCCTTGAAGAGGAGGAGAGGAGAGCCCTTCTTGCGCTTCTTTTCCTTAGCCTTGCTTTAGTAGAAGGTAGTCTCTCTATAGGGCCCTCTTGGGAGTTTTTCTTATGGAGGAAACCTAGGGTTGGAGTTTCGAAAATTTGAGAAGGGGAGGGGAGAGTTTTCGGTTTTGAAGAGGGAAGAGTGAGGAAGAAGAAGAGAGGAAGTTATTCCAACTTCCCTTCACTTATTTATACTTTTCTCATGAAGAGACATGTCTCTTCACTTCCCTAGCTTTAACAAGCATGTTTCTTATTCTCTCAACATGAAACATGGCTTGGTGTGTTGGTTATGACATGATTAGTGCAATTAGGAGGTTGAAGGTTCAATCCTTGCTTCTTCCTTTCTACCTCTTCTTTTTATCACATTTTGCACTAATCCATATCAAAGCCCATTAAGCCAAGCCCATTATAATATTTCATAATAATGATAATGTTTCATGAATTCACAATATTTCATAATAATAATAATGTTTCATGAATTCATAATATTTCATATGGGAAAATTTTGGGGTGTTACACTACTTCTGTCCTTAGTCATCGCTCAGCTAAGTTGCTCAGTCCCTCGGACCAAGACTTCGTGCCCAAACCCTAAGTCCAGGACTTCGGTGCCTAACTTCACTCATCAAGAATTTTGCCCAGCTTCACTCACCAGGACTTATTGCCCAGCTTTACTCACCAGATCTTCGGTGCCCAACCCTCGGCCAGGACTTCTTGCCCAGTCCTCGACCAGGACTTTGTGCCCAACTTCCGGTCAGGTCTTCGGTGCCCAGCCCTTTGTCAGGACTTAGTGCCCAATCCATGATCAGGACTTAGTGCCCAATTCTTCGAACCAAGACTTATTGCCTAGGTTTACTAGGACTTTCTTTCACTTTGGTTACTCCTCTCTTAACTCCCCTTCCCTTGTTCAATGTATCACTGACTTAAGTATATTGTCAAACATTAAAACACTTAGAGGAGGACATCACTGATGCAACTTGCACCAACAATCTCCCCCTTTTTGATGTTTGACAATATCTTAAGTTAGATTGGTTGAAAGGGTTAAATTTACTCTTGGGATCAAATGAAAGAAATGATCTAAGTTTTGAAAATCTATTTTTTTGATCCTCTGGGGAAAAATAAAAAAATTTCTAACTTTCACTCTTCCCCCTTTTTGAAAAACATTTTGAGTTTTTTGATCCTTTGGTAAGAGAAAAAACTTTATTTCTAACTTAAGGCGCATCTATCCCCCATTGTCATACATCAAAAAAAACCAAAAATACTTGTACCAACAATGGAAACATTTGGTTCTTTGTGAAAATACTTAGTATAAATTTTGAAAGCATAGTATAAAACTTAACTTGTACTCAAGAATATACTTTGAAAGATATTGAGCTAAAAATGCAAGAACTTTTAAAAGATATTGAACTTTTTGAAAGATGCAAGTACTTTTTAAAATATCTGTATCTTTGAAAAATACAAGTCACTTTGAAAATATGTAATTTTGAGAAATATATTGAATTTTTTAAATATGCAAGTACTTTTTTTGAAAAATTTATTGAACTTTTGAGGTATGCAAAAAAAAGGTTGAGCCTTTTTGAAAAGTATAAGTACTGTTTAAAAAAATATTAGTATTTGTGAATAGCATAAGTAAAAAAAATATTAGAATTTTTGAAAAGCATACGTACTTTTTGAAAAATATTATGCATTTTTTGAAAAACCTAAGTACTTTTTGAAAAATATTATGCATCCTTGAAAAACATAAGTACTTTTTGAAAAATATTATTTTGAAAACATAATATTTTACTTGACTTGGTTTCTTTTCCAGTTTGACACAATCCTAGGAAACCTTGTTGACTACAAGGATAATTTCCTAAGTGCCCTGGAATATCTCCAATTCAAGTAAATATTATTTACAAAAAAAACTATTTTGAAAATGATAGAGATTGAAAAAATTAAGAAAACAGTACTTTGAAGAAAAATTATATTTTATAACATGACTTAATAATGCAGCGCATGAAAGTATATTAAATAATTCTTTGTAATCTGGCTTCCCCCTTAACTTGACTATGTCCTAGGAAGCTTGTTGACCACAAGTACTCTTCCTCTATGTCCTCAGGGTTTGGTTCAAACCACAAGAATTATTTAATAATTCACAACAAATAATTGCCAAAAAAAACTTGTTAGAAAATCTTCATTTGATTTAGACTGCCCCTAAATTTGACATATCCTAGGAGTCCTTGTAGATCATGAAGTGGACCTTCCTCTGTGTCTTTTAGGGTTTATCAAAATCAAATGAACAATAATTTTCAGGTAGATAAATTTTGAAACCACAATTTGGAAAGAAGATAATTTTTAAAGTATAAGCTTTTTCGAAAACATATGTGATAGAAATTAAGGCGCAGTTTTCGAAAAATATTTTTAAAGATTAAAAAGAAAAAGAAAAAAATACTCCCCTGCATCCAACACCGTTTGACTCTATCTAAGTGCCTTAAGGAACTTTAGTGTTGACCAAAGAGGCTTGTGTCTAATTGTGTGAGTCAAATAATTTTTGAAAAGATATACTTTTGAAAAATGTATAATATGTATACCAATCAGACAAGCATGAATTCCATAAAAATATTATTATATTGAAGCACTATTTTGAAAATATATTTTTAGAAAAATATCCTAACAATTTTGAAAAACAATTTTGAGAAATATTTTTCAATTTATTAGTCCTTAACATCTCACCCATTCTAGATATTTCAATACAACAATCATGGTTGCCTTATGGGTGTATTGTGAGATTCTTGAATCATTTTCTTTAATTTATTATTAAATCTAAGATTTAATTGAAACTTGTGTTAGATTCAAATCTAACAATAGTAAAGTGAATTTGATTTTCAGTAATTGGCTTCCAGGTCTTGGCGAGGCACAAGGCCTTCTTTGGCCGTAGTCTTATTGGATCATCAACCCTTTCCTTGACAAAGACTTTTATAGAAAATTCATCTTCAAGTTACTCCTTGAATGATTTTGGTCTAACTAGTTTAGGTTTTGGATCGGTAGCTTCGGCTAGTTCCACCAGACTAAACAGACCAAGTAGAATATACTTGACCTTATTAGAAGGGCTTCCCTAACGTACTATCATCTCACCTCCGCCTAATACTAGGTTGTTCAAGTTTCAACTATTCTATTCCTATAACTGTTCTAAATCATGCATAAAATTTAAATATGAATGACATGTCATATATTAAATAAAATAGCAGATGTGTGTCATGATAGTTATGCATGAGTCAAACAAGTCAAAATCATTTTATTTAAGTTTCAAATAATGTATCAAATTCCCGATTTAATACATGTCGTGTGAACCCGCGAATATGTCAACCCACTTTGACATATTTGATAATATTAATTGTTGAAGTTTGGGTAAGATTTTATTTAATTTGAGTTTAAGTTATTTAAGAATTAATTAAATTAATTAAGAATTAATTTGAATTTGAATTAATTAAAAATTAATTGAATTAATGATTAATTGAATTAATTAAGAATTAATTTGAATTTGAATTAATTAAAGATTTAATTGAGTTAATTAAGATTTAATTTGAATTTAAATTAATTAAGATTTAATTGATTTAATTTGAATTAATTAAAATTTAATTGAATTAAGTTGAATTAATTAAGATTTAATTGAATTAATTTGAATTAATTAAGATATAATTGAATTAATTTGAATTATTTTGAATTAATTAAGATTTAATAGAATTAATTAAGGATTAATTTGAATTAATTAAGATTTAATTGAATTAATAAAGGGTTAATTTGAATTAATTAAGAATTAATTAAATTAATTAAGGTTGAAATGATTAACTAATAGTTGTGGGTTTAAGTTCATAATTTTAATTATCTCGAAAATTTCTGACTCATCCACTACTTCTTCCATACTTATCTTTTCAAGTTTTTTCAATAATTCAGGTTTATTTGAATCTTTGTGATTTTTATTTACTATGGCTTTGATCTCAAAAAATTCTAACTCCTCCTCATCCTCAAAATCACATCCTTTAATATCTTCAAAATAGGTGGAGTAATTTGAGCCACTAGTTAATGTTTTATAATATTCTTCAATACTATCTATTATTAAATTACTATCTGGGAGAATTTCATCTTTATTATCCTCAAGAATATTTTCAACAAAATCATTCTTATCCTCAGAGATAATTTTGATAATTTCAGGATTATCAGAAATATTTTTAAGATTTTCAAATTCGAATTCAGAATTATCCTTAAGGTTTTCAAATTTGAATTCAGAGTTATCCTTAAGATTTTCAAATTTGAATTCAGAGTTATCCTTAAGGTTTTCAAAATTAATTTCTATAATTTTATCATATCTATTTTCAGAATTAAAATCAGTAATTTTATCAGGTCTAATTTCAGAATTAATTTCAGTAATTTTATAAGATCTATTTTCAGAATTAAAATTAATAATTTTATCAGATCTATTTTCAGAATTAAAATCAGTAATAACAGTAAAATTATCAGATCTATTTTCAGAATTAAAATTAAGATTAATTTTAGTATTAATTTCAGCATTATTTCTAGGAAATTCAGAATTAATTTTACAGATTAATTTATTGATATTGATAATTAAAGAGTTAATTTTTGATAGTTTATTACTGTTTACATTATCTAGTTGATCATGTAAGACATTAATTTGCCTATTTACACAATTTAATTTTTTAGAAAAATTATCTAAATAATTTACATAAGAAAGTGCAGGAAATTTAAAAATTTTCGGAATATAAATTTTATGTACCTTTGCCAGACACTGATTTTTGTAGTGTCCGTATTTCTCGCATTTGAAGCATCTGATATGGTCCTTGTTCCTCCGGACTCCTGGCGCTGGTGCCTCCTTTGCCACTGGTGAAGAACGAGTCTTATGAGTAGGGCACTGATTTTTATAGTGCCCTCTCTCCCTACACTTGAAACATATTATACGAAATTTAAAATTTGACATTTAAAATTAAAATGTACCTGATTCACCCCTAGGCTCCCCCTCAACTCCTGGCGTCGTTGCTCCGTCGACGGTTAGTCCGGTGAAGAGCGGTCTGGCTCTGATACCACTTGTAGGACCGGTGCCGTCGATAAAGGGGGGGGTGAATATCGATCGTGAAATCTTCACGGTAATCTTCGTAAAACTTTCGATCATTCTAGACTCAGAGCGTTAGTAGCACAGCGGAAAATAGAAAAATAAAGAACAAACCAAGACACAGATTGCACGCGGGATTTTTACTTGGTTCCCGACCCCCCAGGGTCAGTACATCCAAGGCCTATGCACGGGAACGCCCGTCCACTATTGGTCTCCTTTCCGGACTTTCTGGAGGCGGAGAAACCCGTCTTACAGTGCAAGATTACAATAAAAAATGATAAATAAATTGAACTGAAGAATGTAAATCAAACCAAACAGCAATGATCGAATGCCCGACCGATCTGGACCTCCGAAGTGCCGCGCACTTCCTCCTGGAGCCTCCCGGTCGCAGAGCCTCGTCGTTAGCGCTTTGTCGTTAATTAGAACGCTCAGAATAGATCTTGGAAGTTGTGTCTGAAGCTGAGGTGTCAAAGCCCCTTTTATAGGATTCATACGAGCACCTGTGATCACCGGGGCACCTCTATGGGCTTGGTCAAACCTCATCCCTGCGCCGAACTCGCCGCAGCTGATAAAACCTTTGACCAGGGTGCCCTGGACCTCCCAAGCGCCTGAATGAAAGCTTATCTCTACTTCGAACTCGAAATAGCAAATACAACTTTCAACTTGGGCGCCTGCATCATCCCGGGCGCCTGAATGGAAGCCTGTTCTGCGTTCCTTCACAAAACTGGTTTTTTGTTCTTTGATCTGGGCGCCCCCATTGATGGTGGCGCCTAGCTTCAAGGTTTCCAGCACAGTTTTTTCTTGCTTTGTATTCTATTCTTGGTACCTGCAAGATACACAAATACAAAGCAAATATACACACAATATTAACCTTAAGGACTTGGTTCTGACTTCAGATTTCCACGAAACCCTAGGTTGAACCGACGCAAGTTCCCACCCCCGAGAACACGCTTTTCATCTACTCCATTCAGGAGATGGTTGCCACCCAGTCCTTCGAGTGGACTTTTTCTTAGCCTTCGATACTCTCGGATCTCGAGACGCCCGAACCCTGACCCGTCTCTACTTCTGTCCTTAGTCATCGCTCAGCTAAGTTGCTCAGTCCCTCGGACCAAGACTTTGTGCCCAAAACCTAAGTCCAGGACTTCGGTGCCTAACTTCACTCATCAGGACTTTTGCCCAGCTTCACTCACCAGGACTTATTGCCTAGCTTTACTCACCAGGTCTTCGGTGCCCAACCCTTGGCCAGGACTTCTTTCCCAGTCCTTGACCAGGACTTCGTGCCCAACTTCCGGTCAGGTCTTCGATTCCCAGCCCTTTGCCAGGACTTAGTGCCCAATCCATGATCAGGACTTAGTGCCCAATTCTTTGAACCAAGACTTATTGCCTAGGTTTACTAGGACTTTCTTTCACTTTGGTTACTCCTCTCTTAACTCCCCTTCCCTTATTCAATGTATCACTGACTTAAGTATATTGTCAAACATTAAAACACTTAGAGGAGGGCATCACTGATGCAACTTGCACCAACAAAAAGTTGCATCTGATCAGCCCACTTTTCACTTTCATCTAAGATGCAAGGAAGTTGGTATTACACATTTGATATATACGGATGACTTAATGCTATTTGCACGTGCCGATGCATCTTCGATTGGGCTATTGGTGGACTGCTTGGAGGAGTTCGGTACGGAGGCGGGACTCAAAGCCAATCCTATCAAATCACAAGTTTATATGGTGGGAGTGGACAACAACACAAAGGGTTGGCTATTGCAAAGAATCGGGTTTCAAGAAGAGTCTTTTCCTTTTAGATACTTGGGCATTCCTTTAGCGGCAGAGAAGTTGCGCATTGCTAATTATGGTCCACTCTTGGAGGCAATCACAAGAAGAATGAATGCGTGGCCTAAGAAGACTTTGTCTTGAGCCAGAAGATCGGAACTAGTCAAAACAATACTCCAAGGGGTGAAATGTTATTGGTTATCCATACTCTCTATTCCGATTGGCGTTATTGAGAAGATTAAGTCTCTTTGTCGAATGTTTGTGTGGGATTCCAAGTATTCACCTATTGCGTGGGACAAGGTATGCTTGCCAATGGAAAATAGTGGTTTGGGGCTAAGAGACCCATTAATATGGAATGAGGCATTATTTTGTAAGATGCTATGGGAGATCCAAACAAGAAAAGAGTCTTTATGGATAAAATGGGTGCACCAACAATATGTAAAGGGGGCTGATTTTTGGGAGTGGGAAGCAAAATCTTGTGATTCATCCATTGATAAAGAGGTTAATAGAGATTAGAGAGAAGATTAGATTGAAATCAAATGGATTTGGCCAAGCAAACATGAAGCTAATAGAATGGTTTGCATCAAGAAGTGAAGGAGTGGGGAAGGCATATGATTTTCTCAAAACAACTATTGACAAACCATATTGGGTGAGATCATTATGGAGGCCGAAAATCATGCTAAAGCACCGGGTTACTATGTGGTTACTTGCACAAAGAAAGTTGCATACGACGGATAGAATGGATTTTGTGGAAAACAAACTTTGTTTGATGTGCCGCCAAGCGGAGGAGACAATAAATCATCTTTTTTTTTGCATGTTCTTATGCTAGTACCGTATGGCAAAGGATAAAGCAATGGTTGAGCATCAATTTCAGATTTAAGACGGTAGAAGAACTTCTCCAAGTAATGGGACAACGGTACAAATGAAAAGGAAGAATGGTCAAACCTAAACACTTTGGCGTCTCTAGTGCAATATATCTTATTTGGCAGGCAAGGAACAAATGCAGATTTGAGGGGGCAACAACCAACATAGAGGACGCTTTTTGGAAGGTCCAGATTCATGTGCATCGGTTCATGGACCTCAGCTCTACATAACCTCATGATAGAGTAAGCAGTGGAGGTTACTATGTATTGTTATGCTATTGTTTTGAGCAGTTTTTTCCTTGATGTTTGCTATGATTTTCGCCCAATATGGCCTGTTTTGTGAGTGTGTTGTGCCCATGTGTGGGGCTGTGATTTGTGTGTGATGATATGTCCGTGTCTGGGCTGGGATTTGCGTGTGATGTGCTGCCCATATGTGGCTATGATGGTGTGTGAGATGTCGCCCATGCGTGCGTTGTGAAGATGAGTAAGTGATGTGAGTTTTTGATGTACGCCCATGTGAAGGGGCTGATCTGATATGTTTTATTCTCATGTGCTAAGTGGAGGATCTCCCTAACTGCACTTTTTAATATATGAACCATTTCAAAAAAAAAAGTGACACAAATATCTAATCAACACCAAAGTAAATAATTATACACTAATCTACTGGGTAGGGCTTATCTAATGCCAACCAAACCCTAGATAAGTTTTAAGATAGTTCTAAAGTACACACGTACAAGGGGTACTCTTTAGATCAGAAACCAAAAGTTGAGACTGTATAACTGAAATTTTAGATTTTAACTCGAAGGTCAAGCATAGAAAAGTATCAAGCAGAAAAACAAGTAGAATAGAGTTAAGGTAAATTAATCTACTTAAACAATAAAACAACTATGCATTTAAGATCAATAAGTATAGAATACAAGTAAGAAGCACCCACCTTTAATGTTGTCTATATATCAGAGAGAATCTCCTATGATCAACCGTCCAAGTTTAGGGTTAAAGTTTTGTATCAAAGATAAAGTTTAACTATTTATTCGATTAATAAAATAGCTAACTATCTACTAAATATAATTAGGATCTCACTCTAATTCAATATCCGTTTAATTAATTCGTAACCCATAATGAGTTCCCTTTTAACTTAACTATCATAATTAGATTTTAGGTTAATTTTTGAATTAACCCAAGGAATTATCACCAAATCAAAACTTAATCCTTGAATCTTAACCCTTCTAACATCACCAAACATCAATTTTCTTTCTTCCTCTATCAATCATGCTAAAACAGATCTACCATCCAAACCTAAAAACCACAAGGTAAACGAATCTATAACTTAACCCCATTACAACAACAATTCAAACCCAAGACAAATTCCAAAACAAAACACCAAAATCCAATCATAACCCTCACGACACTCTAGGGCAGAACACAAAGCTCATCATAATAGATTCAAAGAATTTTTCGACCCATACACAGCTCACGGCCAAGCCCATCACAATATCAGCATGATAACAAAAATGAAACACCACTACAAATACCTCCAGCAACTCACTACATCAACCCAACAAGCAGAACAGGGTGAGCAACCAAAAACAAACATCAACCTATTCCAAACCACATCAAACTCTAATATCCCCCTTTCCAAGACTCCAAATCCAAATTCGAAACCATACCTAGCAGGAATTAAATCAACACCTACAATCCAGAACCGATTAGATCTAAGCCCTTCCAAGATCATCACTAACAATACAATTCTTACCTGAAGTTGGCAATGAGTAGTAACCTCCCACGCAAGTCTAAGCCAATTAGGTCTACAATGGTGAGGAGGAATCAGGAGAAGCATTGGAGTGGGATATGAAGCTATATTTACTAGCTAATGCAGTGCTTAAGCTCATCTGATTCCAATTGCTTTTTCCTGGACTATTTTTATCCATCAATTTTGCACATAAAATTTGGTACGATAATATTAGAATGATATGCTTTATAACAAATTTCATTTGTTTATGCTTGCAGAAAACATGCAAAAGTTAATCCAAGCGAATCAACAAATATCAATATCTTATATTCCCACAGTTGATTAGCATACTAACATCTTCACCAAGCCATTAATTTTTGCATGTTAGCAATCAAACTTAACACTGGTAATTTTCCTTTCATTTTTTCCTTTTTCTGTTTCTACAACTGCAAATTAAAGTAATTCAAGCTCACTTCTCAAAAATCACGCAACTAAACTCCATCATAAAGTGATTCTCTGGAGTAGAAATTATGGACCAGAAAACTTAAGTTTATACAAATAAATACATCAATGAAATTGCAGGGCATATGTCCTATGTAAATAACGGTATTACATCTTCTCTACCGACACTCTCTTATCTGGAGAGTCCATATCCAATCTTGAATCATGAAAGTAAGAAACTCAATATGGTTTTGGATTCAAAAACGATTGGATTTATTTGAATAATCAAGGAATCAAGACCATGCAGTTTTGTCGGCATGGCAGCCGCAAACTTAGACTTTCATATGGTTTTGGTTCATGTGCCTAAATAGAGTTATAGGTGCATATCAACTACTCCATTGAGGAGGGCAATGTCAGTACGATAGTGCCACAAAGATTAACATTCAGTAGCCCCACAGGTAAGAGCCTTGAATATCTTCTGCTAGGTTTGATCCCTAGCTACGGCACATTTTACAGGAATTTTTCTTCTAAATGGAGCACGAACCCTGAGACGATGGGCTTCTAGACTGCCCACCGCGAGCGCTTCCCGATTTACCTTGGTGACCGATGGAAAACTTCCGTGGGGCCGGACCGGTCATCCCAGGTTCAATTTATCTGCTGCCTGATTCATCATTTTTTTTTAATATCTTCTGCTAAGATTTTTCTGGCTCACACCTAATTCATATAATTTTATTTGAAGCCAAAATTATCTTTTTGAACCATGTTCAATCTTATCTCACAACTCAAAACTAAACAGCTGTGTCATATCTTTGTAAGGATTAGGTCATGTTTTCTAAATCCAAACAAACATGATGAATAAATGCGGAACAAGATTGGATATTACCTTCAGCCATTGTTACAGCTGATCTAGTAAAGCTTAAATAAAACTCGAATATGCTTGCGTCTCTAGCAAAAGTCGACATATTTGTTGGCAAAGAAGCAATATGCATGGAAGCTGAATAGGCCTAGGAAAATCCTACAATAATGCTATGCTACTTGAGTCGTTATATTTTGAACTTAAAATCTTAATGGAGTCCTCACAAATGATAATTAATGGACAGAAGGATTAGACACTATTTTATGATATAATGCCAATGCACGATCATATCAAGTTTGTGAGGTTCAAAATTAACTTTCATCGATGGATATATAGACAATCGAACAAATTAAAGTAAGCAATGTCCTGGCATGCTGAGTGAAACCATCTCCATCTATAAACCTCCTGAGACACTCTTCACTGATCTAGCTACACAAAACTAACCATTGGTCAGCTGATTCCTAAGAAACGTGCCAAGTTGAGCGCACAAACTATAAGACATGTGAGATAATATTTTTCAAGTTAATTTTAACTATTTTAGTTGGATAAATGATTTAATCCCGATGTTATAGATCACAGCATGTGTTACAAACGATATATAACATAATTTTCATATTATCATATGAAAAATATGTAGGCGTGTAATCTAGAGGGGGTGAGTTTCGCTCATTTAAAACTTTTTTTTTCATTTTAAAACCTTTCAAAAACAACACAAAGACATAGCGGAAAAAAAACAAGAGAGACTCAGTCAGTTACTTAGTTCATAGTTCAAGGACGCAAACTCAAAGGCCTACGATATTGGGTGTCTCTATGCATGTTTTAAAAATTATTTTCGTAAAACATACAGCGGAAGCATAATAATTTCCTAACTTATTAGGGCACACGCATCACACACATACAAGATACACACATGCACAAATATAATCGTAGAAGTAAAAGCTTTGTTTAGGAGTCATACCTTCGAGTTCGTAATCGAACGTTGAAGATAGTGTTTAGCTAGTTCACAAAGCTAGCTAGCCTCTATTAGTATCCACACTGAGATGCCTTCAAGACAACTCTATGAGCAACAAGTCGTATCTCCGCTTGGGTACTAGCCAAAACGAGGAGACAATATGTGCAATCTGAGAGAGAAACTCTGACTCTCATTATGCTCGGTGACAAAAGTATCCCGAAGGCAGAAAAGAGGACAACAGACATCTTACTCGCTGTCCAGCGACACAACAATTGTTGCTGGCAGCTGGGCAGTCAACATCAAAATCGGCGGAAAGGAACGTCGACTTCGAAATCTGCGAAAAGGGGTGTCAACGCCGAAATCAACTGCAAGGGACATTGGCGTAGAAATCGAGCGAAAGGGGCATCGATGCCGAAATCGACGAAAAGGGGCATCAATGCCAAAATTGGCAGCACCAGAAAGGGAGAGGAGGAAATGACCTGAACCCCAAAAGATTGATGTCTAATCCTCTCCCATGGAAGGTATTTATGCACCTCCATCGAGGGATGATAAACAAGATCAAAACTCATATCCATTAAGCCAATCCGATCCACTATAATTAAGCTTGGTTCAAACCAAACCCCTTTGGGTTCATTATTAAACCAAACTAATTTTGATTTATAACTAAACCAAACCAATTTGGTTCATTATTAAACCAAAATAGATCCACCCTCGCCTACAAGAGGCATGGCCACCATCACTTACATCCCAATAAATATCTTCCATATTTGTTCTTAGTCTAGCCCTATCAGATGTAATATCTCTAAATCTAATAATCCAATTCTTAAACTTATTTTACATCTTTCGGATATTCTGGTACTACGTGTGATCCAAAAGGTTCCCGATTTATATTGGTCGTCTATAAGTAATTATTAATTGTGGATCGATCAAGAATGACACTGATAAGCATAGATTTGATATCTTTTATCTTGTTTTCACGCTTATTTACTTGCTTTTCTCAATTTTATTCTATGTTATTGAACCCTATTTTGTATGACATTACTACTTTTCCTTCGTTTTATCTGGAGATCTGCTCCTTGCTTGTTTTCCTTGACAGGAAGTGATTTGGAGCAAAAATGGAGCAAAAACAGAGCAAAATAGAGTTGGGAGACTGGTTGTGGCCCCGGAGGCTCGACCCCTGCAACTTCCATGGTCGGGCAGTGCCCCATGGCACAGCCTGTGCACTTCTTCAGCCAAGGTTGTACCCCATGGCATGGTCGTGCAGCTAGCTATGGTAGGGTCGTGCCCCCCAGTCCAATCACGGCCGGGTCGTGCCACATATGCACAACCCTGCTCTGTTAGTGTTAGCCCTAGAACCAATTATATGATGAGTGTCTAGGGAATATTTTGTATCATATTCTATCTAATAAAGGTAAAGTTTTATTATTATATTTATTTCATGATTGCGCCCGAAGAATAAGTATAATAATGACCTTGGATAGTAGGTTCTGATCTACATTATATCAATTAGTTGAATTGATAGTAAGATAATGTAGAGAATACTATCCTTAACTATTCCTAGTCAAGTATTAATATTCAAGGGAAATATTAATAAGTTAAGACTAGCATGTAGGTCAATTGATGACTTAATCTCACGAGTCATGGATATGATCAACTTGACACATGAGTATACATTAGAGAATGTGTATTGAATTGACCCGTCATGAGAAAGTTTTATTGATCATTATATGAGTGTCATAAATTGTCTCATGTGACTATTATTATGAATAGTCTTTAGACCTAAATTAACTACGGTTCTCTACATAAGGAGTTATGTGCTTTGGTATCATCAAACATCACCCGTAACAGGATGAACTATAAAGGCGATTACTGGGTATATAACAAATTATACGCAGGGATGTAAGTGACACTACAAGAAATATGACTTTCCGCAGCGCATATTTATGCTATCCGCAGCGCACATTGTATGTTGCGAAGTTCAAAGCTGTTGAAAGTCATAAGTTATCCGCAGCGCGCATCCGCGCGCTGCGGAAGGGCTTTTTCGCAGCCCGCATCCTCGCGCTGCGGAAGGGCTTTTCCGCGCGCTGGGGAAAAGGCCTTCCGCAGCGCGCGGATCACGTCTTCCACAGCGCGTGGATGCGCGCTGCGGAAGGTCTTCTAAACATCCGCACCTCTTCCGCAGCGCGCGGATGTGCGCTGCGGAAAAGGCCTTCTACACCTCTACACCTCTTCCGCAGCGTACATCGGTGCGCTGCGGAAGAGGTGTGGAAGGCCTTTTCTGCAACGTGCGGATGTGCGCTGCGGAAGAAGTGCAAAAGATTCAACACACAAATATCACATATACAAATATTAAAGCTCTAATATTTATAATCCAACATACAAATATTGTATACACAATTATAATAACACATTCACAATTATAATTCAACACACCATACACCAAATTAGAAAACCATCATCATCACATTTAATCAAAACAATCATTCATTTAGTCACATAAAACAATCCAACCTAGCCACAGAAATTCATCTTTACTACAAAAAAGTAAATGTCAAATCATTAGCAACTGTATCAGTCAGACAAAATAATAAACTTTGATGCCCAAGCTACCGTGCTTCCCAATGCATCCTCGAGAAAAAACATCTCATCGTTTGGCCGAATTAGCTCCAGCTTCTCCACAAAAATTTTATCAATCCAAACTTTCCAACAAGATCCACCAAGAGGAACGTAATGTGCTTTTGCTTTTGGACCCGTGGATGCAATTCGACCTTCTGCAACGGCTTCATCAACAGACCAATGAAACAGCTTACATTTAGCATTAACACTGATATCTCCATCACTTACATTCTTTAGTTTTGATTGTATAACAATAAAAAATAGTTAATGATCAAACACATTTTTAAAATAAAGCATGTTATGATTGATAGGAGAAAGTAAAATATTGTATCAAAATAGTTACCTAAGCTGCAACATTGCTATCGCCACCAATAAAATTTCCAATACCGTTACCAATTTCACCACTAGCAACCTAATTTTACAAGTAAATTAATTATTGTTAGTATAATACAAAGGAAATATAGTCTGTAAGACAGTATACAAATGGCAGTTGATAATAGCTCAGAGATTAAAACAAATGCAGATGGAAAATTTTAATGATAAGTTTGATAGTAGCTACTTCATTCCCCTGTGCAGACCTACAACCAGCACTAGTACAAAAAAGACCTTTAACAACGGCTTTTAACACCGGTTGTATTAAAACCGGTGTTAAAAAAAAGGCAGTGGCATTTTTGTAATTATTTGAACTTTAAAATACTTTTAACACCGGTTCATTTAACAACCGGTGTTAAAAATATATATAACTACGGTTTTATAAATAACCGGGGTCATATGTTATAATTATTTGAACATTAAAATACTTTTAACACCGGTTCTTTTAACAACCGGTGTTAAAAATATATTTGACTATGGTTTTGTAAATAACCGTGGTCATATGTTTTTCGCGCGCATGCCTTGTTCTTAATTAAGTCATACATGTCAATTATAATAGTTTAACTTTTGGTCGGTCATATATTTCCTTTGCTTAATTTGTTTCTTGCAACCCTAGCGGGCTGTGTGCGACACACGGAAGGCGCGCGCAGAGGAGGAGAGGAGAAAGAAGGCGTGCAGACGGCGCGCAGACGAGGAGAGGAGGAAGAAGGTGCACTATAAATTCCTATTTTTATTTTTTCATATTTGAGTGGTCAAAGTCAACAGTAGCTTACTTGTGCACTATAAATTCCTATTTTTATTTTTTATTTTTTAAATATGAGAAATAGAAAAGGACACGGAGTTTGTTATTCGCGGGAATTCGTATCGTTTTGTCTTTTTCGGGCTATTTGTTTTTATTTTATTTTTGTAAAAAAATGGGAAATAATAAAGAGGATTAAAGAGTGAGAGGAATGAGGAGGACGCGTTGCTCATCGAAACCCTTATTTCTCGCCACAAGCGAAGAAGCGAGGCGACGAGACGAGGAGGAGAAAGAAGAGGAGCGGAGCCAAGGCGAGTTCCGCCTTCTCTCCTCTGCCATTCCTCTCTGCCTCCCTCGCTCTCCTCGTCCTTCTTTTTCTCCTGTCCTTCTCATGGAGTCTTCGGCGGCGACCTGCTCGGATGACCCGGTGGTGGACTCCGCCGCCTCCGCCACGCAGGAGAAAGGGGGACTCCATGGCCGTGTTAACCCTTTCCTGCTCGAGGTCCTTGAAAATTCTCGCCATCGGCTTGCAGGTTTCTTCTCTCGCTTTGGCTTGGGAATTGGGATCGCGTGCGTTAGTAATTCTAAGCTTCGGCTTTCCTCTTTTCTTTTTTTTTTTGTTAATTGGTGGATTCGCTCGCACTCAGGATTTCTATTCATCAGGATTGCTTTTAGTTTCTTGGGTTCGGTCGGTGTTGTTTCTTAAGATATCTTGCTTGAAGGGATTTGTGTTTATTGACTAACAATTTGATTAGGGCTCGGCTGTCGGGTTTTTTTTGTCTATTTGATTTCTTGTTCTGTCGTCCAACCAGATTCTTCTCTCGATTTTTCTGCTTTTGCTCAATTGTAGTAACATAAGAAACAAGCATAGAGGACAATTGAGAAGCAGAAGAATGGATTCACTTGTTTTGTTGTCGTGGCTAATTAGACCTCCTTTTATAATAAAAGCTCTTCCTTTAACTCTGGATATGAATCTCTATAATTAGTCAAATATGCTAGGAAAATAATTAATCTATATAAGGAAAGTTTTGTATCTGGTTGATTTGTGAAGCTGGAACAATCTGCACAATTGTGTTTGTCGATCTTGCCTGTCTTCTAGTTGATTCTGTTCACAGATAGATAGTTAAAGATTTTTTAGTTGCCATATGAGTTTTCTATATTGGTTAGTTCATTAAATCCTGTTTGGGACATTACGTTGAAAAATTATGGTCATTTAGGCATTTGATACTTGAACTCTTCGTTTGCCTCTTACATGCCCATTGTCAGCCATTGACACTTTGACTTTATACTTGACACTCATTGATCATGTATAAAGGGTTTATAGATATCTGTATTTGGCACTTAGATCTACAACCAAGTCCGATTTTTTTCACTGGTCAATTAACATTTATCTAGACCATTTTAAGCTTTGGCCCGATTGTCCTACACCATTGTTGCATCATTTGGTTTTTTCTTGGTTTGCTAAATGACCAAATGGGCGTAACAGTTAGATTGTTGCTTTGTACTTTCACCAAGGTGGAGCAGGATGGAGAATCTTGTAGGAACATGATGAGGCAAGATGATGCTCATTATTAATTTACCCAAAGTGTAAACTTTGAATTGGTTGAGGCAACATTGCCAATGAAGGAAGATAGTTTATTGATGTTCTTAAGGTGGCAACACCCACGCCTTAACCATTAATCCATCCCTTGGGGATAGTTTATTGATGCTCTTGAATGTTATGAATGAGCATAACAAGACCTTTCCAAGTTGGTTTAGTGAAACCATTATTATGGATGATACTGCTTCTGATACATTAAAATCGCTAGCAAATAAGCTAACATTCCAAGTCATAAAATGGAGTGGATATGATATCAATAATCTTTCCTTCTATACAAAGTTCCAAGATGAGAAGAGTACTGTGCAAAATAGTGGGGTTATGATAATGGCTGAGTCCATGCACTTCTCTAGTTCCAAAGATAAAAGCCCTGTTATTGCATCCATATCTTACTATGGAGTGATTGAAGAGATTTGGGAGGTCGACTACACTAACTTTAGAGTTCCTGTTTTCAAATGTAAGTGGGTTGATATTAATAATGGTGTGCAAACTGATGGATTAGGATTTACATTGGTCAACCTTGATAAAGTAGCTTATAAAGATGAGCCTTTCATCATGGCTTGCCAAGCAAAACAAGTATTTTATATTAAAGATCCCTCTCATAAAAGGTGGTCAGTGGTTTTACAAGGAAGAAACATAATTAGTAGTGATGATGCTCTTGTTATTTCTGAGACTCCTTTCTCATCAAGGATCCCTCAAACACCAAGTAAGCTCCAAATTGTGAATGATTGATTATATTGCTTCTCTCTCCGTAGCATTATTTGATATTTTTTCATTGGAATTTTCTCACAGTTGCTTCGCAATCGACTGGTAGCTACTGCACGCCATGTGACGCCCGCCCTTATATCTACTCTCGGGGCGGGGTCACGTACTAACATCCGTATAATTTTTTTTTTTCTTAAAGTACTAATAACAAAGTACTAAGCATGCTTGTTCAAAACTAACCTATAACATGATAGGTTCAACTCATAATAAAATCAAGTATATGAGTAATCCAAGTGTAACATTCATTACTAAAGAAATGTTAACATAAGCATAATATTGTAGATATGAAGATCTTTATTTCCCGAGCCACCACCCCACACATCTTCAGCCCTCCTGCCTCTTCCTTTAGTTTAAGTGTCTCTTACCCTTATCTGCAGCATAAGACAACATATAAACTAGTAAGCACAAATGCTTAGTAAGATCCTGTCCTACTCGCAAAAGCCATATCATAGAAAGATAAGAGAATAAATCACATTCAAGCATGGTAAGTGTTTAAGCATGTTAAACATCTAAGCATATTAACTTCATAGGAAGGTTTCTTTGAAAACATATAAACATAATACTTGAATATAGCATAATCATTAGGGCCCGGCTTGTACTTCATGTTTTGCGCACGCCCCTGAATAGGAACGAGGTAGCTAATCCCGAACCACTAGGGTTTACTAGGCCTTCTCAGAAGTCCTTCAGCCTAGTATCATAATCATTTGACTCGCTTTAAGAGTCTATAGTACAAGCCATTACAAAATAAAATAATTATCATGTTCTTCATTTTCATAATGTATGCTCTTAATCCCAGCCTTCTAGGGAAGCATTCTTTAGGCCCTAAGCCTTCTTTGTTCATGCCCTACAAGGCTCATTCTTATGCATATGTATGCATCCATAATCATGATAACTAGCCTAGTATAAAGCATGCATTTCATAAGGGTGCCCCATGGGCTATAATGCATGCTCATACATAGATCTCCATAATCATGATAACTAGCCTAGTATAAAGCATGCATTTCATAAGGGTGCCCTATGGGCTATAATGCATGCTCATACATAGATCATAATTCAACCCCTTGAACATATCTTATATATGACAAGGTTGATCACATAAATCATATTCATATCATAGGAAGTGGTAGCATGCTTCATGGGTAAATCAAATGGTTCCTAACCCTAAAACTAGGGTCTTGGCCGAAACTCAAGGCTAGGGAGAGTTCCATTTTTCCTAATCCAACATTCCATTTAAACATCATTTGCATATACATATCATCATCCCAAACATAAGCATATCTCCTAGGGTACATCTCATACAATCATCACATATATAGGCATATGATCTTACTAAACACAATCATAATCTCATAGGGTAAGTTGTCCTTCACAACCTCATGTTTCATGCCTTGGCCAAATGTTACATGCTAAGGAATCCAATCAAACATTTCCTTTGAATATCACATGCATATACATCTCATATCATTTTACATAAGCATATCACATAAAATAATTTAACCTTCACAAACCCTAAGGTTTCATGCCTTGGCCGAATGGTGTAGGGTAGGGAAACTAGGGTTTCGAAATTAAACCTTCACATAAGCATTTATTCAAACACCTTACCTACACTACTAAACATGGACACATCATAGGATAGCAAACAACCCAATAAAACCTAGCCCATTCCCTCTTGGCCGAAAGTTGTAGGGTGGATAACCCTACTTTTCCTTATCACAACATGATGGGAAACAACATACATCCATACCCTAAGTTTCTAGGAGTATCCTCATGCATCAAGAAGCAACCAAGACCCTTGTCTTGGTGGTGGCCGAATGGTTACAAGGGAGGAACTCACATTTTCGAAAACAAGGACACCAAAGAAACATTCAATAACAATTACACTGCAGGCGAGGGGATACTTACATCCTTTCGCTTGAATTTCGCCTTCCCTAGATCCTTAGGGTACCCTTGGTTGAAGGAGAAGTGGAGGTTCCTTTCGCCAAAACTCCTCTAGAACTTCTTGGCCCTAGTGGAGGGCAAGACCCTTTAGATAGTCTCCTTCCTTCCACTTCCCTAGGGTTAGAAATCCTAGGTTGTATTTTTCGAAAACACAAGGGAGAGGGACAATGAAGTTTCGGTGGGGAAGAGAAAAGGAAGAAGAAGAGGAAGTTACTCACACCTCTTCCCTCTCTTATTTATACTTTTCTCATGAAAAGACATGTCTCTTCACTATTACACGCTTAACAAGCATGTTTCTTATTCTCTCAACAAGAAACAATGCTTGGTGTAGTGGTTAAGACATGGAGAGTGCAACTAGGAGGTTCAAGGTTCAATCCTTGCTTCCTCCCTTCTACCTCTTCTTTTTATCACAATTTGCACTAATCAATATCAAAGCCCTTTAAGCCAAGCCTATCATGAAATTTCATAATATTAATAATATTTCATGAATTCATAATATTTCATAATATTCCATAAATATTATTTCATAATATTTTTAATATTTCATATTCATGAATCTATAATATTTCATGAATCCCATAATATTTCATATTCATGAATTCATAATATTTTCTAATATCCATGATACTATTTCATGAATTTCATAATATTTCATATTCATGAATTCATAATATTTCTTAATATTCCATAAATATTATTTCATAATATTTTTAATATTTCATATTCATGAATCTATAATATTTCATGAATCCCATAATATTTCATATTCATGAATTCATAATATTTTCTAATAATTTTTCCTGAATTCATAACATTATTTACATAATATTTTTATAATAATTTTCCATGAATCCAAACTATTATTCACATAATATTTCATAATGAATTCACAATATTATTCACATAATATTTCATAATGAATTCACAATATTATTCATGGTGAAATTTTGGGGTGTTACACGCCAAAGCATGAAAAGAAATTCAAGCTTGACTCAAGTACTGTATGGAAATATGCAAGACACTTATAAGAGATGGAATGCTAAGCTGGTCGAAGTTCTGCAACGTACTCCTCACTATTTGATCTTGGACTAGACCGTTTACTTGCAAACTCGTGTGGCAAGCTTCTACATTGTCTTTGCTTGGAAAATCACATAGCGAGTAGGAGTATAATGTGTTATTTGATTTACATTTTGCTTTTGTTGAAAGAAAAATGGATAGTTGTAAAATACATGGATTGTTTTGTTTTTGAAACTAATTGGATGTTGCATTTACTTAATTCATGGTGTGTTATTGATTATGGATAAACTATTATATTATTGTGTTCTTTTATATGTCTAGAAAAATTATAAATAAAAATAAATATGAAATTTATATAAAAAATTAAGACTTTTGACACCGGTTGTTTCTAGAACCGGTGTTAAAACATCATTTTTAACACCGGTTGTTTCCAGAACCGGTGTTAAAAATGATGTTTTAACACCGGTTGTTTCCAGAACCGGTGTTAAAAATGATGTTTTAACACCGGTTGTTTCCAGAACTGGTGTTAAAAATGATGTTTGAACGCTGGTTATTTAAAATAACCGGTGTCTAAAATGGCTTTCCCGCCTCATAATTGAACTTTTAACAACGGTTATTAACCGGTGTTAAATCTATATATTACACCGGTTTGTTAACCGGTGTTAAAAGTCTATACTTACAATGCCGGCTGGATCAACACCGGTTCCGGAACCGGTGTTAAAAGTCAAAAATAACCGGTGTTAAAAGCTTTTTTTCCACTAGTGCAGCTGCAATCTTGCAAGCAACCACCTCCATCTAGGACTCAGTTTAGAATCTCTACACATAGGAATTCTCAGCCACCACTCTTTATCCCCATGTTGCTTTTTCAACATGATCAAGCCCCAATAGATCTGCCACTTTCTAGAGGAATGCTCCCTATAGGCAGTATTCACTCTCGATCGATTACAACGGCACTAGGAATGGAAGCTCTGGAGAGTGCAGACTTACGAAAATAGCCACATTACTAACCTATTCTTTTTTCCTTTTGTATCTTTAGAATTTGAAAGAAAGCCTTTATTTCTTGCATTTCTTGCATTTCTTGCTGAAGATTATGCACTACACTTTCAAGATGCTTAACAGTTGCATTTTTTTCAACAGAAGCTCCAACCTTTGATGGTTTAACTCCAAAGCCCATTCCACGCACTCTACCTCGAGATTCCTTGCCAAATACAATGCTAATTGCATCATCGGCAATGTTAGTTGTGTTTAAAGATTTAGGCGGACATTCTTCTATTTCTTTCTGCAAATAGCAAAATACAAATTTTGTAAAATAGAAAATTTTGATTATTAGTGCTAGCATAGGTATGAAAACTTGTAGATATAATAGCGGTTGATAGTCTTATTACTATTTTATCTCCAATAGCTTGACTAATAGGTTGCCCATTTTTCTTCTTGTGACCTTCAATCCAAACTTGTGACCTTGTAATTGTTGTACCGGCAGGAGCTGCTTTTTCCTTAAGTATTTGACATATATAAATATATAAAAAATTGTTAGGAACAAATAATAATATATATAAGAAGATCTATAGAAATTTTGGAATCCTAATTTTTTATAAATAATAACACTTACCATAATGCTAGCCAATCGGGCATAACCTCTCCGACTCATCGTGTGAATGTGATTTTGATTTACGCTCATTGCTCTAAATTTTGCATTCTTTTCCTGAGAATAAAAATAAATCTAACATATTCATATATAATTGATTATATATTTCAATCCACAAAATATATCCAATGCGATAATCCTATGGGTATTTATAATACAACCAAATCTATTACAAGTAAATTCACTTAATTAATATTTACTTGAAATTCAGGTGATAATGTTTTCTTTACAAACAATTCCCACTGTTGTTGATCCATAAATTCAGGCTTCAAAATATTAAGATTTCGTGAAGCTACTTGACCAGTATTAGCTTCTCGTACAAGTATTTGCAGTTTGGACTTTCTATCACGCCACAACTTAGACAATTTTTGAAAGATTATTTTTTTGTCACACTCCTCAACATTATAATTCACTTGTACATGAAGAAGTACAAAATTACATCTATTTTTTGTTATAATTAAATTTAATAAATTCAGTAACTAAAGACATTACCTGAAGACAACTCCATATCCTATTCTTCACATCTTCATTTACATCGTTCCTGTTAGTGATATGAGAGAAGTGTCCTAAGGCAATCGCCTTATGATTGTAAACATTTATTTCAATAAATGAAAATTCACTATTTGAGTATACATGTTTGTGTATTTGATTGGGATCTTAAACTCATTTACTGAATGTCCGCAATACAATTCACAGCATGAGAGAATTTGTGATGGAATCACAACTAGTGATTATCTCTACATGTGCAATTGTGAAGTATTGAAAATATTCCTAGTCGATGAATTGATAAATACGGACGCTGTCAATTCTGTTGAGACTAGTATGAGTTATTCTCTAATCAGCTGATTTTCACTGGCTGGTGACATTGGGATGTCCGGAGATAAACATGGATGCTAGTTAAGGGAACTAGTTCATTGGAGTGACTAGCTGTAGAACTTCATATGGTAATCTACATATAGATATGTCAATGAAATTCTTACCACAGCTTAAGTGCGATGTTCCTTTGACTTGCGGTGTTCAAGTCATCTTGGTCATAGAGACTTATACTTTAACATCTTAAGCAAGCATCTTCAAGGAGGTGTGGACCCAGGATGGTTGGGTATAAGCCGAAGTGCCCGAAGATGTTTGAACAGCCTACAAAGGATTCACCACTCCTTGCGAGGAGATGTATACCCAGGCTTATCGTCGGATTGTTACTCAAAGCCTCTGGCCAGAGCATATCATGTTTAGAGTATGAGTCTCTTAAATACATGAGAGTAATTAGAAATCCAAAGGACGATAAAGACACTACTTGGGCTAGGTGTGACGTAGTCAGCCTAGTGGGGACTGACACACACAGACCATGTCCTGAACCAAGTGGGTATAAGATGGTGAAGGGAATGATGCACGATTCATTAGAGCTGCTGAAGGGTTTCAGAATCACTTCTGAGGTCAACCGTTGATCTTTCGATTAATTGGGGGTCATGATGTACTACTAGGTGCCACTCATGATCGTTCTATAATTGGTTGATTATAGACGGCCAACATAAATCGAAAGCCTATTTATTCACACGCACTACGAGTAATCCGAGGGATTTAAAACGAGTTAAAAATTGGATTTTCCGATCTAGAGAAATAAGTTGAATCTGAGTCGCAACGGAAGCTAAAAATAGCTAAGTCTTTTGAAGACTTATTGGGCGAATTAAATGAGTTTAATTCGCGATGGGTTCGGCTCGGTTTGGCCGGCCAAAGAGGGTGCCAACCCTCTTTGGTTTGGCCGGCCACCACTTGGGGAGAAACCAATTTATTTGGTTTAATTAATAAAATAAATCTAGCGCGATTTGTTTTATAAATTATGGATAAATAAATTTGTATAAAGAAATTTATATAAAGAAATTTATAGAAATTTATTCTTTTTTATGGAAATTAAAATGATCCATGGAATGGTTTATTTTAATTCTATAAAATCAATTATGAATTGATTTTACCATAATAAAAAAAATTTATAAATTTCATGTAAAATTTATTCCATAATAAAAGGAGAGATGTATTTGTTTTATTATAAAGTTAGTTATAATAAAACTTGGCTTAAACGGTATAATTCATAAGAAAATTTATAGGATAAATTTCTTATTAAAATTCCGTTAAGAGGGAGACTTGGCAAGGGAGAGGATACTATATAAAGGAACCAAAGGCAAGCCTTGAATTCCTAATTAAGTGATCAAGAGATTAATTCTCTTTCTCTCTCTCTTAATCTCTCTCTCTCCTTCTCCTTTCCTCCTAGGGCCGGTGCCCCCCTTTGCTCACCCTAGGGCCGGCGTCCACCCCACCTAGGGCCAGCGCATCACCCTCCCAATCCAAGGGATTGCCGTGAGTTGTCATCACCAAGAAGGAGCCAACGAAGAAGAAGAAGAAGCGGATCGCGTCTCCTTCCTTCCCGGAATTTGGATTCCGATTCTTGGTGGTTAGTTTCCTATCTTTTCTCTTGATCTTCTAGTTGTGCCTTTAGAGAATCTAGTAGTTCTCGTCGGCACAAAACTCGAGGCTTTGCGAAGTCATCCCGAAGAGAACTCGACGTGGACGCGAATAGAGGCGGAGCTTCCAAGGGACGCTACGGTTGGATCTCGTCCCTTAAAGGAGAAAATGTATTTGTTTTATTATAAAGTTAGTTATAATAAAACTTGGCTTAAACGGAATAATTAATAAGAGAATTTATAGGATAAATTTCTTATGAAAAATTCCGTTAAAGAGGAGACTTGGCAAGGGAGAAGCAACTATATAAGGAACCAAAGGCAAGCCTTGAATTCCCAATCAATTAATCAAGAGATTAGTTTCTCCCTCTATCTCTCTCTCTACATGCCTCTCTCTCTCTCTCTAGGGTCGGCGCCCCTCTCTCTCTAGGGCCGGCTCTCTCTCCTCCCCTAGGGCCGGTGCAACTCCCAAGGTGGGCATGAGCTTCATCCACCAAGACGACCTCGAAGAAGAAGAAGCGGATCGCATCTCCTTCCTTCCCGGAATTTGGATTCCGATTCTTGGTGGTTAGTTTCCTATCTTTTCTCTTGATCTTCTAGTTGTGCCTTTAGAGAATCTAGTAGTTCTCGTCGGCACAAAACTCGAGGCTTTGCGAAGTCATCCCGAAGAGAACTCGACGTGGACGCGAATAGAGGCGGAGCTTCCAAGGGACGCTACGGTTGGATCTCGTCCCTTACTTCGAGTTACGAGAGGTATAAAGTAAATTAGTTTACTTTTTCTGCAAAATTTTAATTTATGATCATGTCCACACACCATAAGGTTGCATGCTAGATACGCGGTTAAAATAATTTGAGAAATTATTTTAAGCTAATTCTTCCGCTGCACGTAAAAATTTAAAATTTTACGAACCCGTATCCTTGTCGACATGCACCCGGTCCCAACAGTGGTATCAGAGCCGGTTAGTGTTTGACATAATCATAAAATTGTTTTGCGAAAAACTTTGTCATGATCTCAATTTTGGAAAAATTTTTCAATTATGGAAACTTTCCAATTATAATAAATTTTAGATTTAGGAATTTCAAAGTTTGGAAATCCTCATGAAATTTCGCAGACGTTTGAAATATCCTAGTTTCTGAAATTTTATGATAATTGTGAAAACTTCCCATCTTTGGAAACCCAATTTTGGAAATTTTCTATTTTAGAAATTTTCCAATTTTGGAAATATGTAAGTTTTCTTTATACCAGAAACTTACAATTATTCTGAAAATCTATTATGAAATCTCGCAATTTTGGGCACTTTCTTTCAAGAAAGTCTAGACAAATTTATGGACAATTAATTGACAATTAAATTTGAATTGGTTTTTTAAATTGACAACAAAATTCTTTATTTTGGATTGAGCCTCGGGGAGCCGTCCAATTTAGAGTTAGTTGTTGTAATTTAATTTCCCAATTTTAAATGAAATTGTCATGTTTAATTTGGTTACACTTCCGAAGCGGACCAAATTGGATTTACGATAAATTACTTTTCTTTGGGTATCTGAGCCTCGGGGAGCTACCCTTAGAAAACGATTTGTTGTAATTAATTAAATCCATGAATAAAATATGGTTTAAGAGGTGATGCTCTTACACATTGTTGTCTCCAAAATTAATTAGGAAAATGGTTTCCTATAAAGTTTCTTAAAAGAGATTTTCATGAAAATAATATGTGGTTGAATTAAGGGAATTGTCTCTTAATTTAATAAGATTTGATTTAGAGAAATCAAAGTCTTAAAATATATTATTTCCGAAATTGATTATGACAATTTAGGAAATTATTTCCCAAAACAATTCCTTGAATAAAGTATGAGATCGGGATTAGGAAATCCGGTTCCTAATCCAATCGATGAGACTTGATAAATTAAGTCACATACATACTTTGTTAAGGAAATCGTTAGTCATGACATAATTATATGTCATGAATGTGCATTAAAAGGAAAGGATGAGACCCAAAACCGCTTACAAAATATTAAGGCCAACACCTTCCATTAATATGGTTAGAATCGGAGTTTTGTTTCTCGTTTGGGTTGATGGACACATCCATGCCCGGCTTGAACCTCAATATGTTCAAACCATGGAATTAGTTTATGAATAATATAGTTGGAGTCAGAGGTCAATCCTTAGTTTTGGTTGTTGGACACATCCAAGCCTGACTAAACGGTTGAATGAGCTCCAACCATATTAAAACTATTTCTTGATTAATGGGTCAGCCTTAAGCTTGGAACATCGATTTGTTGTGCCACAGCCAAGGTCGATGTAAAGAGAGGTGCAGTTGGGTGCTATGTATATTGTTGCATACTTGTTAACGAGTTAACAACCCAATGATTTATGCAAACATTCAATTAGTTGATAGCATAAAATGATAGTTACATATATGTGATATGTAATCGGTATAATCACCTACCTTCATAGCTAAGAAAAACTTGATGGCCACAGCCATGGTGGTTCTTATCTATGGTTGGATATCAACCTATTTGGAGATGTTCCTACGATCTCCCGAATTGATAAAAAGGGTTATTCAATTTGAAAAATAAATAGGATTTTTATTAATGTATGTTGATACATTCTTTAATCATTCTTCTCACATAATCTCAATTTGTATTTCTAGGATAATCACTCGATCATGTCTTCTCTGAATTTGCGTTCCATTTTGGACACCAATAAAATGACTGGGCCAAACTTCATGGACTAGCTTCGAAACCTGAGGATAGTCCTCAAGGCAGAGAAGCTTGCCTATGTTCTTGAAGATCAACTTCCCAACCATCCTCCGGAAGGTGCAACTCTAGACCAGCTAGTGGCCTATCAGAAACATGTGACCGATTCTGAACTTGCGAGTTGCATCATGCTAGCCTCTATGGTACCTGAGTTGCAAAAGCAGCATGAGCATATGGATGCTTATACCATCATCTTCCATCTTCATGAGTTGTTTGAAGAGCAGGCGAGATCCGAAAGGTTCGAAGTCTCCAGACTCCTCTTTACCACAAAGATGCAGGAAGGCACTTCTGCCTCGCAATTTGTGTTAAAGATGTTGGGGTACATTGAGCGACTGAGCACACTCGGTTTTGCAATGGATCATGAACTAAGTATTGACTTAATTCTGAATTGTTTGCCCAAGAGTTATTCACAATTCGTGATGAACTATCGGATGAACAAACTGGAGACTACCATTCCTGAGTTGCTCAACCTGCTGAAGACTGTGGAGCTTTCTGTAAAGCCGGATCAAAAGACGGTACTGTTAGTTGGTTCCTCGAAGAAAAGTTCTAAGAGGAAGGCCAAAGAACAGAATAAAGGAAAGAAGAAAAAGGCCAAAAAGACTGAAAAGAAACCAAAAGGAACTTGTCATCATTGTGGCAAGGAGGGTCACTGGCGAAGAAACTGCAAGGTTTATCTTGAGTCATTGAAGAATAAGGCATCCGATGCCCCATCCTCTTCAGGTATCTTCGTTATTGAATGTCACTCTATTTCCTCAAATACCTGGGTACTTGATACTGGGTGTAGCTCACATATATGTAATGACATACAGGGGCTAAGGAATATAAGAAGACTCGTCAAAGAAGAAGCGAATTTGCGAGTTGGAAATGGAGCAAAGATTGCTGCTGTTGCCATCGGAACATATTTGCTGTAACGCCCCAAAATTCCCATTTTTAGTTCTTAAAGTCCTTAAAATTATTTAAAAATGGTTTAGAAATATTCTAGATATTTTTAGGGATTTTTAGAATATTTTTATGGAATTTTCCGAGTCCGTTTAGTATATTTAAAAAAAGAAAAAAAGTTAAAGAGCAAGCAGGGGATTCGAACCCGCGACCACCGGAAGAACAAGCACGCGTGCGACCAGCTGGGCTGGTTGGTTTTGTTGAAATAAGCTGGGCGAAACAATAGATAAGGTATAATTAGGTAAATTCGCCCCATAAGTATAAATAGATAATTAAAGAGAGAAATTTTATTTTCTCTCAACCTAAACCCTTTCTCTCCCTCGCCCAGCACCTTGCGCCGACTTCTCTCCCTCTCCTCTCTTGGGCGACGCCAACCAACACCAAGGCCAAGGGGGCCGGCCAAGGTTCTCCTCCAAGAGATATTCCTATATTCGGGATCCCCGCGACGAGAGGAACGCGTAGGCGCGAAGAATTCTCCGAGATCTCAAGTTTCTCCCGAGCCCTAGACGTTAATCTTGGTTGTAAGTCCAAGATATCAATGTAAGTACTGCTCACCTGCAGTAAGAGGCGGTTTTTCCGCAAGAATTTCCCTTAAAAGTTTTTAAAAGAGATATTTACTTCTTGTTAAGCTTCTTCATCCTCCGAGGACGATTCGTCCCATGTGGCTTGAAGTGTCTTCTTCCTCCGAGCTTTCTTGTTTTCCTTCAAGTTGGGACATTCCGATCTGAAGTGACCCTTCTTATTGCACTCGTAATAGGTTACGTTGCTTTTAGTCTTCTGGCTCGTTGAGGGTTCAGCTGGATCATCCTTCTTCTGAGTCATCTTCTTTTTGTTCGTTTGATTCTTTAGCACCTTGTAGTAGTTACGAGCCATCCAGACCAGTTTTGGATGATCTACTCCATCGTTGTCAGACTTCGAATCTGAGTCGGACTCGGGTATTGGTTGTTGCTTCTTCTTTTGTGATTTTCCTGGAGTCTTACCTGCAACAAAAGCTATACTTTTCTCAACCAGTGTAGTATTAGTTTGTTCATATAATTCCAATTCTGAAAATAATTCATCAAGCTTAATTCAAAGAGGTTCCTAGAAATCTTGTAGGCATCTACCATAGATGCCTACTGTGAGTTCCTTGGGAACGAGTTCAGAGTGTACCTTATTAGGTCATGGTTTTCCACCTTATGACCTAATGTATGTAGCCTATTCATCAACTCCTGGATCCTTACGTGGAGCTGTGCTGTTGTTTCGCCATCGTGCATCTTGATGGTGTAGAGCTTGTTGAGTAGCAGATCTCTTTTACTAATCCGCGTATCTGACGTACCCTCGTGTAGTTCGATCAATTTGTTCCAAAAGAATGATCATGATGGTAAAATCGCTCCCTCTTGGTTAGTTCTCTGGCGATTTTGAAGGCGATTCTCTCTCGGGCACAGGCGCGCGAGTTTCCTTCTCTGGCGGCTTCGACCGCCGGCGTCCTCAAAAACACCGGCGATGATCCCTAATCAGCCTATTTTTCCTTTATCCACGTCTCTCATTCCCCCGTTGCCCAGCTCTCTCAGTGCGGGACAACAATTACAAGTTTCCAAAGGAGCGCCGTCGATTGCAAAGGGATCATCTCTGCCTGTCGTAAACCCTAGCTTGGTATCATCTACGACCATGAGTACAACAATAGCATCATCCACAAACTCCCAGCAAGCGGCAGCGCAAAATTCATCATATGCAGCTGTTATCAAGCGTACATCTCCACGCGTGGCCTGTTAGTGATATGAGAGAAGTGTCCTAAGGCAATCGCCTTATGATTGTAAACATTTATTTTAATAAATGATAATTCACTATTTGAGTATACATGATTGTGTATTTGATTGGGATCTTAAACTCATCTACTGAATGTCCGCAATACAATTCACAGCATAAGAGAATTTGTGATGGGATCACAACTAGTGATTATCTCTAAATGTGCAATTGTGAAATATTGAAAATATCCCTAGTCGATGAATTGATAAATACGGACACTATCAATTCTGTTGAGACTAGCATGGGTTATTCTCTAATCAGCTGATTCTCACTAGCTGGTGACATTGGGATGTCCGGAGATAAACATGGATGCTAGTTAAGGGAACTAGTTCATTGGAGTGACTAGCTGTAAAACTTCATATGGTAATCTATAAAGATATGTCAATGAAGTTCTTACTGCAGCTTAAGTGCGATGTTCCTTTGACTTGTGGTGTTCAAGTCATCTTGGTCATGGAGACTTGTACTTTAACATCTTAAGCAAGCATCTCCTAGGAGGTGTGGACCCAGGATGATTGGGTATAAGCCGAAGTGCCCGAAGATGTTTGAGCAGCCTACAAAGGATTCACCACTCCTTGCGAGGAGATGTATACCCAGGCCTATCGTCGGATTGTTACTCAAAGCCTCTGGCCAGAGCATATCATGTTTAGAGTGCGAGTCTCTTAAATACATGAGAGTAATTAGAAATCCAAAGGACGAGAAAGACACTACTTGGGCTAGGTGTGACGTAGTCAGCCTAGTGGGGACTGACACAAACAGACCATGTCCTGAACCAAGTGGGTATAAGATGGTGAAGGGAATGGGGCACGATTTATTAGAGCTGCTGAAGGGTTTCAGAATAATTTATGAGGTCAAACCGTTGATCTTTCGATTAATTGGGGGTCATGATGTACTACTAGGTGCCACTCATGACCGTTCTATAATTGGTTAATTATAGACGGCCAACATAAATCGAAAGCCTATTTAGTCACACGCACTACGAGTAATCCGAGGGATTTAAAATGAGTTGAAAATTGGATTTTCCAATCAAGAGAAATAAGTCGAATCTGAGTTAATCAGAGGCGCAACGGAAGCTAAAAATGGCTAAGTCTTTTGAAGGCTTATTGGGCGAATTAAATGAGTTTAATTCGCGAATGGTTCGGCTCGGTTTGGCCGGCCAAAGAGGGTGCCAAACCCCTTTGGTTTGGCCGGCCACCATCATGGGGAGAAACCAATTTATTTGGTTTAATTAATAAAATAAATCTAGCGCGATTTGTTTTATAAATTATGGATAAATAAATTTGTATAAAGAAATTTATATAAATAAATTTATGGAAATTTATTCTTTTTATGGAAATTAAAATGATCCATGGAATGATTTATTTTAATTTTATAAAATCAATTATGAATTCATTTTTCATAATAAAGAAGAATTATAAATTTCTTATAAAATTTTATTCCATAATTAAAGGAGAAAATGTATTTGTTTTATTATAAAGTTAGTTATAATAAAACTTGGCTTAAACGGAATAATTAATAAGAGAATTTATAGGATAAATTTCTTATGAAAAATTCCGTTAAAGAGGAGACTTGGCAAGGGAGAAGCAACTATATAAGGAACCAAAGGCAAGCCTTGAATTCCCAATCAATTAATCAAGAGATTAGTTTCTCCCTCTATCTCTCTCTCTACATGCCTCTCTCTCTCTCTCTAGGGTCGGCGCCCCTCTCTCTCTAGGGCCGGCTCTCTCTCCTCCCCTAGGGCCGGTGCAACTCCCAAGGTGGGCATGAGCTTCATCCACCAAGACGACCTCGAAGAAGAAGAAGCGGATCGCATCTCCTTCCTTCCCGGAATTTGGATTCCGATTCTTGGTGGTTAGTTTCCTATCTTTTCTCTTGATCTTCTAGTTGTGCCTTTAGAGAATCTAGTAGTTCTCGTCGGCACAAAACTCGAGGCTTTGCGAAGTCATCCCGAAGAGAACTCGACGTGGACGCGAATAGAGGCGGAGCTTCCAAGGGACGCTACGGTTGGATCTCGTCCCTTACTTCGAGTTACGAGAGGTATAAAGTAAATTAGTTTACTTTTTCTGCAAAATTTTAATTTATGATCATGTCCACACACCATAAGGTTGCATGCTAGATACGCGGTTAAAATAATTTGAGAAATTATTTTAAGCTAATTCTTCCGCTGCACGTAAAAATTTAAAATTTTACGAACCCGTATCCTTGTCGACATGCACCCGGTCCCAACAGTGGTATCAGAGCCGGTTAGTGTTTGACATAATCATAAAATTGTTTTGCGAAAAACTTTGTCATGATCTCAATTTTGGAAAAAATTTTCAATTATGGAAACTTTCCAATTATAATAAATTTTAGATTTAGGAATTTCAAAGTTTGGAAATCCTCATGAAATTTCGCAGACGTTTGAAATATCCTAGTTTCTGAAATTTTATGATAATTGTGAAAACTTCCCATCTTTGGAAACTTTCCAATTTTGGAAATTTTTCTATTTTAGAATTTTTCCAATTTTGGAAATATGTAAGTTTTCTTTGTACCAGAAACTTACAATTATTCTGAAAACCTATTATGAAATCTCGCAAATTTGGGCACATTCTTTTAAGAAAGTCTAGACAAATTTATGGAACGTTAATTGATAATTAAATTCAAATTGGGATTTAAATTATTAACAAAATTCTTTACTTTGGGGAGTGCCTCGGGGAGCCACCCAAATTAAAGTTAGTTGTTGTAATTTCCCAATTTTAAATGAAATTGTCATGTTTAATTTGGTTGCGCTTCCGAAGCGGACCAAATTGGATTTGAGACAAATTACTTTTCTTTGGGTATCTGAGCCTCAGGGAGCCACCCTTAGAAAACGATTTGTTGTAATTAATTAAATCCATAAATAAAATATGATTTAAGAGGTGATGCTCTTACATATTGTTGTCTCCAAAATTAATTAGGAAAATGGTTTCCTATAGAGTTTTCTTAAATGAGATTTTCATGAAAATAATATGTGGTTGAATTAAGGGAATTGTCTCTTAATTTAATAAGATTTGATTTAGAGAAATCAAAGTCTTAAACATATTATTTCCGAAATTGATTATGACAATTTAGGAAATTGTTTCCCAAAACAATTCCTTTAATAAAGTATGAAATTAGAATTAGGAAATCCGGTTCCTAATTCAATTAATGAGACTTGATAACTTAAGTCACATACATACTTTATTAAGGAAATCGTTAGTCATGACATATGTCATGAATGTACTTAGAAAAGATGAGACCCAAAACCCCTTACAAAATATTAAGGCCAACACCTTCCATTAATATGGTTAGAATCGGAGTTTTGTTTCTCGTTTGGGTTGATGGACACATCCATGCCCGACTTGAACCTCAACATGTTCAAACCATAGAATTAGTTTATGAATAATGAAGTTGGAGTCAGAGGTCAATCCTTAGTTTTGGTTGTTGGACACATCCAAGCCTGACTAAACGGTTGAATGAGCTCCAACCATATTAAAACTATTTCTTGATTAATGGGTCAGCCTTAAGCTTGGAGCATCGATTTGTTGTGCCACAGCCAAGGTCGATGTAAAGAGAGGTGCAGTTGGGTGCTATGTATAATGTCGCATACTTGTTAATGAGTTAACAACCCAATGATTTATGCAAATATTCAATTAGTTGATAGCATAAAGTGATAGTTACATATATGTGATATGTAATCGGTATAATTACCTACCTTCATAGCTAAGAATAACTTGATGGCCACAGCCATAGTTGTTCTTATCTATGGTTGGATATCAACCTATTTGGAGGTGTTCCTACGATCTCCCGAATTGATAAAAAAGGGTTATTCAATTCGAAAATAAATAGGATTTAATTAATGCATGTTGATGCATCATTCTTCTCACATAAGCTCAATTTGTATTTCTAGGATAATCGCTCGATCATGTCTTCTCTGAATTAGCACTCCATTTTGGACACCAATAACTGACTGGGCCAAACTTCATGGACTGGCTTCGAAACCTGAGGATAGTCCTCAAGGCAGAGAAGCTTGCTTATGTCCTTGAAGATCAACTTCCCAACCGTCCTCCAGAATGCAACTCCAGACCAGCTTAGTGGCCTATCAGAAACATGTGACCGATTCTGAACTTGCGAGTTGCATCATGCTAGCCTCTATGGTACCTGAGCTGCAAAAGCAGCATGAGCATATGGATGCTTATACCATCATCTTCCATCTTCATGAGTTGTTTGAAGAGCAGGCGAGATCCGAAAGGTTCGAAGTCTCCAGACTCCTCTTCACCACTAAGATGCAGGAAGGCACTTCTGCCTCGCAGTTTGTGTTAAAGATGTTGGGGTACATTGAGCGACTGAGCACACTCGGTTTTGCAATGGATCATGAACTAAGTATTGACTTAATTCTGATTGTTTGCCCAAAAGTTATTCACAATTTGTGATGAACTATCGGATGAACAAACTGGACTACCATTCCTGAGTTGCTCAACCTGCTGAAGACTGTAGAGCCTTCTGTAAAGCAGGATCAAAAGACGGTACTGTTAGTTGGTTCCTCGAAGAAAGGTTCTAAGAGGAAGGCCAAAGAACAGAATAAAGGGAAAGAAGAAAAAGGCCAAAAAGACTGAAAAGAAACCAAAAGGAACTTGCCATCATTGTGGCAAGGAGGGTCACTGGCGAAGAAACTGCAAGGTTTATCTTGAGTCCTTGAAGAATAAGGCATCCGATGCCCCATCCTCTTCAGGTATCTTCGTTATTGAATGTCACTCTATTTCCTCAAATACCTGGGTACTTGATACTGGGTGTAGCTCACATATATGTAATGACATACAGGGGCTAAGGAATAGAAGAAGACTCGTCAAAGGAGAAGCAATTTGCGAGTTGGAAATGGAGCAAAGATTGCTGCTGTTGCCATCGGAACATATTTGCTAAAGCTCCCCACTGGACGTGTCTTAGAATTGGATAATTGTTATTTTGTTCCTTCGTTAATAAAGAACATTGTATCTATTTCATGTTTGAATGAAAAGGTTATCATTTAACTTTTAGTAACAATTGTTGTTACATAACTTTAAATGGCGTTCTTTATGGGAATGGAACTTTGTGCAATGGTATCTACACGTTAGATTTATCAGTGACGTTTTCAATATCGAAGTTAGCAACAAACGTGCTCGAATAGATAATCGAATAGACTCCTACACTTGGCATTGCGTCTTGGCCATGTAAGTAAGAAACGCATGACCGAATTACACCGATGTGGAATTCTGGAATCATTTGAACCCGGTTCATTTGATACATGCGAATCATGCTTAAAAGGCAAGATGACCAAATTACCCTTTTCCGGAAAAGGTAATCCAGTGGGAGAATTGCTTGGTCTAATACATACTGATGTATGTGGACCAATGTCAACTCTTGCACAAGGAGGCTATAGCTACTTCATCACCTTTATCGATGATCACTCACGATTCGGGTATGTGTTCTTGATGAAACACAAATCTGAAGCTTTTGAGAAATTCAAAGAGTTCAGAAATGAAGTAGAGAAACAGCTTGGCAAAAGTATTAAGATACTTCGATCCGATCGGGGTGGTGAATACTTAAGTCAAGAGTTTCAAGATTATCTTAGGGACAATGGGATATTGTCCCAATGGACTCCGCCGTATACACCACAGCATAATGGTGTATCTGAGAGGCGCAACCGAACCNATAGGACCTACGGGAGTCCCTTCTTGCATCTTGCACTGAAACAGTGCCTTAGAGATCTCAAATCTCTCGTGCCTTGCTTGTCCTTGATACAGTTGACGCAGATGCTCAACCATATCGAAGCATCCATTAACTCATGTTGCTTCTGAAGCTCAGAGTTCATGGTTGCGAGCATAAGGCATGACACATCTAATGCGTCATCTTGATGCTTCTTGTGAGCATCACGGTCAGCTCGCGTGGCACTGGCAGGAGGTGCCTCGGGAATAGGCTGCTCCAGAACGTACAGTTTACGTTCTTGCTTGAGAACTATTCTCAAGTTCCTGTACCAATCCAGGAAGTTTGCTCCGTTGAGCTTGTCCTTCTCAAGGACAGATCGCAGGGAGAGAGTATTTGCGTTTGTCGACATGGCAATCTACAACAATAAAATGCAGAAAATAAATTATCACATTCCAACTATCATTTAATTAGGCCTTTAATTAAACGATTCTCCCACTGAATTATAGAAATTTTGTAGAATCAAGTCTTAGATGTGGTCAAACCACACTACAAGATTCTATCTAATTTAACTATAATATAGTGGGACAAGATCCACATCATACTAAGCCTTGAGTTAGCTTTGGCTAAATCGCCCAAGACTTAGTACGATCGGTAGGTAACAATTTACCGATTACATCTCTATGCAACTCTTGTTTATAGGATTAAAATTTACATTTACATAAAAACTTGAGTTAGCTTTGGCTAAATCGCCCAAGTTTTAATATAAATGCGATTTTTATCCTACCTTTCCAACGATTGGAATATGCCTATAGTTAGACTCGATCCGACCGAGTTAACTAGTTTCACTCAATCTGATTGAGTTTGTTCTCACCCAAGCCATGATAGGCGGGACCAAGATTGTCCCTCCGTACCCTACCAAGATTAAATGTGTTGCTCTGCTTTGGCAGATTCAACAACAACAAATGATCGAGGTAGTGATAGGTATCAAAACTTGGTAGGCATTTACGAGTCGGAGTTGATTTGAATTAGATCGAATCTAATCGCAAGAGAGAGGGTGTATCATATACACAAGGCTCTAATTATTTTACTCTAGCATGCATCATATACAAGCAAATAATAAAATAATTTAATTTGTGATTGGATCATGGCCCTACTACGATCTTCTCAAGCCAATGAGAAGATCGGACGGTCAACCTAGGGTTTCGCTTCTCCAAGCTTCTCCTTTGACCGCCACGTGTCGTCGGCTCCCTCCATAACTCCGTCTTCGGATGGACCATCCATCGTCTTCATTTTGGACATTACAAAATAAGAAAATACAGAAATAAAATAAAAGAAGCCGACTCGCAGGTCGCATACACTATACAACACGCACAACCACAAAAACGGTACGCAGACCGTAATATGAATTACAACACATTCCAATCATATTGGGTTTTTATTGGGCCATGATCATCACAAATCCATACATAATTCCAAATTATGTATTTTAAATAAATTTCTATAATTTTTCGACAATTTTACAATATTATGAGTAACCCTTCCGTAACGGTCCCGCTACACTATTTTCGGGCACGATTGCGGGACAATGCCCCTCGCGGGGTTAGGGGCAGCGCCCCTACTCGCGAAATGAATTTCGCGAGTGTCCCAAAATCATCTTACAGCAACTTAAGCCGCTGTCCCGAAAAATTATAGCGAGATCTTTCCGTTTCGGAAAGTTTTTCTCGATCGGTGAAGCCTACAAGTGTCCGAACACTTGTTGCTTCGACTTCATGAGAAAAATACCCATAAATTCTATAAATTTCGAAAAATCACAGAATATTATTTGTCTGTAAATTTTGTATCTAATACAAAAACAAAACAAATTTAAACTCGTACAAGGTTCGCACGTGGCTCTGATACCACTGTTAGAAATTCTAAACCGCAAAAACCGCTTTTTGCGTTGCGGAAACCCCAGAAGTTCGGCCACGGATCCGTGCGAACATAAAAAAATTACGAGTACGAGTTTAATCTACATTAGATCTACATGATAAGAATCATTACCCTTGACGCGTAGCCCTTCGCTTTCCCGCTTGTCCAAAAGGCCGCCGGATCTCTTAGAGTGTCAAAGCAGACACTCCTCTATACGTATCCACGCGAACAAATGAAGATGGATCAAAAGCTTAGGTGTGCTAGCACCCTCTAGCTTTCGGCCAAGAGGAGAGGTCGAAGAAGCACTCCCACCAAAAATCCTGAGAGGAGAAGAAAAGCCACACACACAAAATGAAACAAAAACATCGGTTTTGTTTTTTCATGGTGGCCGGCCACTTAATGGCCATTAGGTGGCCGGCCATAATGGCTATTAAGTGCCATTAGGTGGCCTTCCATATCCCCTTTCAATTTGAATTCGAAATTCAAATGGGGGGGAAAACCAAGTCAACACTTGGTCAAACAAAGGTGAGGTGGGTTTTGGTCAAGTCAAACTTGCCTTTTATGGACTTTCCATAAATAGTCAAGTCAAACTTGACTCCATTTCTTCTCCCATGTCAAGTCTAACTTGAAGTGGAACCAAGTCAAGTCAAACTTGATTTGGATTTAGGTCAAGTCAAACTTGTCTTTTATGGACTTTCCATATTTAGCCAAGTCAAACTTGACTTCACTTCTTCTCCCATGTCAAGTCTAACTTGAAGTGGAACCAAGTCAAGTCAAACTTGATTTGGATTTAGGTCAAGTCAAACTTGCCTTTTATGGACTTTCCATATTTAGCCAAGTCAAACTTGACTTCAATTTTTCTCCATCTATTTGTCCTTTGCGTGTGACCCTATAGGTTCTTGTAACGTTGGCAATGCTTCTAACCTCTTAGAAACATAAGCAATGAGCGGTATCTAGCAACACATCATTGCTACCCAAGTTACAAGAATGTTGAGATCCAACATCACCTTGTGACTAATAATTGTGACTCTCACAATATATGATAATGTCCCTCTATCCATGATATCTAGGTTGACTCAATTGAGGCATAGACCGTGTCATCCTCGAGTCAATCTATATCTTGAACTCCAAGTAGACTCACACTAATCAAATGAGTTCAATATCTCATATTGACTCACTTGGGCATGGCCATGCACTTTGTGGTCTAACTCTATCAAGAATACGATATCGCTCCCGTCATATAGGAGGGATAGATCCCATCTACATCACTCACATCCCTCTCCATAATTTGTTACATACCCAGTAATCGCCTTTATAGTCCACCCATTTACGGGTGACGTTTGACGAAGCCAAAGTACGTAACTCCTTATGTAGGAATCCATGGTGACTTCAGGTCCAAGGACTAATAGTCATACTAATAGCCACATGAGAAAGTATATGACACTCATATAACGATCCATGATGCTTTCTCATGGCTGGTCATTCAGTATACATTCTCCAATGCATACCCATGTGTCAACTTGATATCTCTATATCCATGATTTGTGAGATCAAGTCATCATGTTGACTTACATGCTAGCCTCTACGTATTAACATTGTCCTAGAATGTTAATACTTGACTAGGAATTATTTAGAGTAGTGTTCTCTATATCATCTCGCTATCGATTCAACCAATCGATTGATATAGATAAGAACCTTCTACTCAAGGACATTATTATACTTAGTTAATTGGCACAAATACACGTAAGTATAATAACCATAAACCATGCCTTTATTTATACATAGGAATATGATACAAATTAGTCCATACAATCATTACATGATCGGCTCTAGGGCTCTCACCTACAGTCCAGTAGGGAGCTTTAGCAAATATGTTCCGATGGCAACAGCAGCAATCTTTGCTCCATTTCCAACTCGCAAATTCGCTTCTCCCTTGACGAGTCTTCTTCTATTCCTTAGCCCCTGTATGTCATTACATATATGTGAGCTACACCCAGTATCAAGTACCCAGGTATTTGAGGAAATAGAGTGACATTCAATAACGAAGATACCTGAAGAGGATGAGGCATCAGATGCCTTCTTCTTCAAGGACTCAAGATATACCTTGCAGTTTCTTCGCCAGTGACCCACCTTGCCACAGTGATGGCAAGTGTCTTTTGGTTTCTTTTCAGTCTTTTTGGCCTTTTTCTTCTTTCCCTTATTCTGTTCTTTGGCCTTCCTCTTAGAACCTTTCTTCGAGGAATCAACTAACAGTACTGTCTTCTGATCCTGCTTTACAGAAGGCTCTACAGTCTTCAGCAGGTTGAGCAACTCAGGAATGGTAGTCTCCAGCTTGTTCATCCGATAGTTTATCACAAATTGTGAATAACTTTTGGGCAAACAATGCAGAATTAAGTCAATACTTAGTTCATGATCCATTGCAAAACCGAGTGTGCTAGTCGCTCAATGTACCCCAACATCTTTAACACAAACTGTGAGGCAGAAGTGCCTTCCTGCATCCTAGAGGTGAAGAGGAGTCTGGAGACTTCGAACCTTTCGGATCTCGCCTTCTCTTCAAATAACTCATGAAGATGGAAGATGATGGTATAAGCATCCATATGCTCATGCTGCTTTTGCAGCTCAGGTACCATATGAGAGATCGATGTAGGCGTGCAGAAGGGGGGTGAATGCACTTTCTCGGATCGTTTTGATTTCTACAAAACTGTTAGCGCAGCGGAAATAATATGTAAAGAAAATAACAATGCTAACAATACCAGATTTAGTTGGTATCCACCCCGGCCGGGTGACTAATCCAACAATCCGTCGGTGGATCACTCCCTGGATAACCTCGGCTATCTCGTGTTGCTCCTTGTGGGTGGAGAAACCTCACCACAACACCTTGGACACAATCTGAGAATACAAGACTACTAACTTACCCTATCCAAGCAAGTTTCGTCAAGGAACAAGGTAGGAAACGAACCCCTTTAAATAGGGCTCGAATCTGAAACAGCCGCTACCAGTCGACTGCCCAAATGGCAGTCAACTGGTCCCACTCAGATTCGACCGTTTTAGCATAACGTTCAAATTCTGGCCAGCTGTTCTAGTTGGCACCAGTCGACTGCCCCAAGGGCAGTCGACTGGTCCGAGACCTAAGCCTAGGGTTTCTCTCCGAGTACAAATCTCTCCGCACTCAAACCCTCCCGGCTTAACCCCTGAGTACATGCCCTCATACTCAGCCACTCTCAACCTAGTTGGCTCTTCACCAACAGTCTTGACTGTTGCCTTCACGCCCTATCCATCTTTGGCCCTCGTCCCTCGGATGCGCACGCAAGCCTCCAGCTTGCCTCCATGCCACCCTTCACGTACGCCTCGAAGTCTGCGTCCCTCGGCTTATCATCTCTGCTATCAATGGTCCCTCAGATACGCACGTAGGCCTCCAGCTTACCTCCATGACATCCTTCACCTGAAGACATCATCCAAGTCCACATGTACCTGTACACCTGCACACTCATGTACACATGTGAGAACAACACAAATCCTAACTTAACCATTTTGCCCGTAAATCAAAATATCATGATCCTCCAGATCATCTCAGGGTCGATTGCCCCAACAATCTCTCCCTTTTTGATGTGTGGCAATATGTTAAGTTAGGTAAACATATAGCAATAATAATAGCAAAAGCAATTGAAATTAAAGCATAACATACAAGAGGCAACCTCCCCCTTAACCTATGCTTTCTCCCAAATTTCAACTCTTGTTGCTAATCTACAGTTAAGTTTTCCCAATCTTAACTCTAACGTCACATAACCAAACCTAAGTTAAGTACCAAACCTAAGTTAAGTTTCATCCCAAACCTAACTTAATACTCAACTTCTCCCCCTTTGACACCATCAAAAGGATTGCCCCAAGCAACTCCATACCCTGGTATCAAGGAGAACTGGCAAGATTTCTGAAAACCCCTCAGAAATCACAAAGTGCCAGTCTGCCTTGTATCGCAGTTGACTGCCCCCTGGCAGGTGACTGCAAGGCTGTAAACTGAATTTCCAGCCGAAATTCAGAAACCAATTTAAAATTCCAGAAAATCTGGAAAAATGTAAAACTTTGCAAGCACGATTGTTAAGGTATCCCCTACCCTAGAAAAATTTGGTTCATGAAAAACACCAACCGTGCTTGACTTTTGGTATAAACTCTAAAAGTTTCAAATCAAGTCACTTTGTATCAATCTAGAGGTTTAATCATGATATCTAGTGTTTGCTATCTCTTATCACTTTGACTTGACATTTGAAATGATTTGCAAACTCCCCTTATACATATAAATGTTTCTATTTTGACAAAGTCTCCTCCTCATTTTCTTTTGAGTCTAAAGAAATGTTCCTTTTACACATACACATTATTTGATTGTCAATCAAGCCATGCTAAAAGAGATGAAAATATAACATTTTGAGCAGATATAACATTTTTATGTGATTTTCAATCAAAACATGTAGAATGTATCATAAACACACATATATACAAAAGGGATATCAAAATGTTTAGCAATATACTAGCATTTAACATTCCACACAAACACAATCTTAATAAAAGTAGCATAATGAAAGTGTATAATTCATGGAGTCAAAAGTCAACAAGTAGACATTACCATAGTACCTAGGGCCAAACAAGGCCGAAAGTTATCCAAATACATGTAATCATCAAGGTAGAAAGTGTTTGAGAGATAATAAAACATCACATAACAAAACTAAAGTCAGATGGGTCATGACCCCAAATTAGCTAGAGTTTTACAATTCCTGAATTTAAAGCATGTGAGAGATATAATAAAATAACAATACATATCACTCTCAAGAACAGCATCCTCTGATCAGAAAAACATGTCGCCGTCACCTCCGGGGGGAGGAGGAGGAGGAGGTGCCTGATAAGCTAGATGCCACTGCTGCATCATATCGTATATCTCATCCTGGCGACTGATCATCCTATCAACTTTGGCTTCAATCCGCTGCTCCGTCTGCTGGCATCCGTGAATGTCCTCGCGGATGACGTGAGCCTCCTCCTGCAGACTGTGGACATCGGATCGTAGCTGGATGAACTCTGCCCGAGTGACCAGCTCAGTGGGCTCCTCATCTGCAACAGGGGCCTCTGGGCGCTCTCTCCAAACAAACCCACCCTGCCTACACTCTATACCAGCCAAGGACAACTGTCGCTGACCAATCTGGTCATAATCCTTGGACAGGTGTCAAACCTGACCACTACAAACTTGGAGACCAAAACGTGAATAGAAAAACTCTGTGAGTAGATGGCAGAATGGCATATATATCTTCCCATTTACACTCTGGGAAGAATGACATATGGCTCTAAATACCTGAAGGGGGATATCGATATCTAACCTTCTCTCCAATGCATACATCATGACTAAGTGTGGTAGTCTAATCTTAGCCCTCCCCTTGGTGACAATTGATAGAATGCACTCAACGACAATTTTGTATAAAACATGACTGGCAGGTCTCATGGGTTTAGCGTCAAACAGGCGCTCGGACTCATGTCTATGCCTCCTAAAGTAGTGCATATGTATTTGATCTATTGTGACACCAGGGGATTCTAATGATTCTATAACAGTGGGAAAGTAGGTAACTGGATTATTGGATGCTCTACAGTCCAGGAAGCTAGCCAAACTCATGACAGAGAAAGGAACAGTGACTCCCGCTACTCTAGACTCATATATGTCGTTATCAGAGTTAATGCATGTCAGATTTGCATAAAACTCTTTGCACAGGTCAATATCTGCATCCTGTTGATAATAGACCAACTTTCCCAACTGATAATGCTTGATCATCTCATCTAGTTGTGGAAATTTTTCTTCAAAGAATTTCTTATTTAGGTAACGACAATTCATTACAATGAATTCATTGTCCTCAAATCGTTTTTTGCACTCCAGGGATCTAAATCTAGACTCTCCCTGACTCTGTCGGGATGAGCTCTCACCCCTAGTTCTCTTAGTGTCCATCCTAACATCCCAAATGTATGCATGCGCATCAAGACACCCCCAAAACAAGGAAAATGACAACAAAAACATGCACAAAATACCACATTAGTTCCAAAACAACAAACTTAATGAAAACTGAACCCTAAGTCATGATACCTCTTCATTCTCTGCATCTTGAGACCTTGAGATTCGGAGAGATCTTAGATTGGTTTTGAAAATAAGAGTTTCAACTAGCCCTAGGAGTAGATCAAAGTTGAAGAAGGCTTAGGGAGGAGTTTTAGGGCTCGAGAGAGGTTGAGGACGAGAGAGGAACTTGGGAGGAGAAAAAGTCGCCGGGGGTGGAACACCAAAGACCTAGGTTTGTGTTAGTGATATGAGAGAAGTGTCCTAAGGCAATCGCCTTATGATTGTAAACATTTATTTTAATAAATGATAATTCACTATTTGAGTATACATGTTTGTGTATTTGATTGGGATCTTAAACTCATCTACTGAATGTCCGCAATATAATTCACAGCATAAGAGAATTTGTGATGGGATCACAACTAGTGAATATCTCTACATGTGCAATTGTGAAGTATTGAAAGTATCCCTAGTCGATGAATTGATAAAAACGGACACTATCAATTCTGTTGAGACTAGCATGGGTTATTCTCTAATCAGCTGATTCTCACTGGCTGGTGACATTGGGATGTCCGGAGATAAACATGGATGCTAGTTAAGGGAACTAGTTCATTGGAGTGACTAGCTGTAAAACTTCATATGGTAATCTATAAAGATATGTCACTGAAGTTATTACTGCAGCTTAAGTGCGATGTTCCTTTGACATGCGGTGTTCAAGTCATCTTGGTCATGGAGACTTATACTTTAACATCTTAAGCAAGCATCTCCAAGGAGGTGTGGACCCAGGATGATTGGGTATAAGCCAAAGTGCCCGAAGATGTTTAAACAGCCTACAAAGGATTCACCACTCCTTGCGAGGAGATGTATACCCAGGTCTATCGTCAGATTGTTACTCAAAGCCTCTGGCCAGAGCATATCATGTTTAGAGTGCGAGTCTCTTAAATACATGAGAGTAATTAGAAATCCAAAGGACGAGAAAGACATTACCTGGGCTAGGTGTGACATAGTCAGCCTAGTGGGGACTGACACAAATAGACCATGTCCTGAACCAAGTGGGTATAAGATGGTGAAGGAAATGAGGCACGATTCATTAGAGCTGCTGAAGGGTTTCGGAATTCTTTCTGAGGTCAACCGTTGATCTTTCGATTAATTGGGGGTCATGATGTACTACTAGGTGCCACTCATGACCGTTCTATAATTGGTTAATTATAGACGGCCAACATAAATCGAAAGCCTATTTAGTCACACGCACTACGAGTAATCCGAGGGATTTAAAACGAGTTGAAAATTGGATTTTCCGATCAAGAGAAATAAGTCGAATCTGAATTTATCAGAGGCGCAATGGAAGCTAAAAATGGCTAAGTCTTTTGAAGGCTTATTGGGCGAATTAAATGAGTTTAATTCGCGATCGGTTCGGCTCGATTTGGCCGACCAAAGAGGGTGTTAACCCCCTTTGGTTTGGCCGGCCATTAAAAGGGGATTAAACCAATTTAATTGGTTTAATTAATAAAATAAATCTAGCGCGATTTCTTTTATAAATTATGGATAAAGAAATTTGTGTAAAGAAATTTATATAAATAAATTTATAGAAATTTATTCTTTTATGGAAATTAAAATGATCCATGAAATGGTTTATTTTAATTTTATAAAATCAATTATGAATTGATTTTTCCATAATAAGAAAGTTTATAAATTTCTTATAAAATTTATTCCATAATAAAAGGAGAAGAAGTATTTGTTTTATTATAAAGTTAGTTATAATAAAACTTGGTTTAAACGGAATAATTCATAAGAGAATTTATAGGATAAATTTGTTATGAAAATTCCGTTAAGAGGGAGACTTGGCAAGGGAGATGCTACTATATAAAGGAACCAAAGGCAAGCCCTTAATTCCAATTGAGTAATCAAGAGATTAATTCTCTCCCTCTCTCTCTCTTATTCTCTCCTTCTCCCTTCCCCTTAGGGCAGGCGCCCACATCCCTAATCCTATGGCCGGCGCCCAAGCTTCCTCCACCTAGGGCCGGCGCTTCCTCCTCCTAGGGCCGGCGCAAGCTTCCATCAAGAAGGAGCCGAAGAAGAAGAAGAAGAAGAAGAAGCGGATCGCATCTCCTTTCTTCCCGGAATTTAGATCCCGAGTCTTGGTGGTTAGTTTCCATTCTTTTATCTTGTTGTTCTAGTTGTGCCTTTAGAGAATCTAGTAGTTCTCGTCGGCACAAAACTCGTGACTTTGCGAAGTCATCCCGTAGAGAACTCGGCGTGGACGCGAATAGAGGCGAAGCTTCCAAGGGACGCTACGGTTGGATCTCGTCCCTTACTTCGAGTTACGCGAGGTACTTAGTAAATTAGTTTACTTTTCCACAAAGTTTTAATTTATGACCATGTCAACACATCATAAGGTTGCATGCTAGATACGTGGTTAAAATAATTTGTGAAATTATTTTATGCTAATTCTTCCGTTGCACATAAAAATTTAAAATTTTTCGAACCCGTATCCTTGTCAACATGCACCCGGTCCCAACAGTGGTATCAGAGCGAGGTTAGTATTCGACATAATCATATAATTGTTTTGCGGAAAACTTTGTCATGATCTCAATTTTGGAAAAAATTTTCAATTATGGAAACTTTCAAATTATAATAAATTTTAGATTTAGGAATTTCTAAGTTTGGATATCCTCATGAAATTTCGCAAACTTTTGAAATTTTCTAATTTCTGAAATTTTATAATAATTGTGAAAACTTCCCATCTTTGGAAACTTTCCAATTTTAGAAATTTTTCTATTTTAGAAATTTTCCAATTTTGGAAATATGTAAGTTTTCTTTGTACCAGAAACTTACAATTATTCTGAAAACGTATTTATGAAATCTCGTAATTTTGGGCACTTTCTTTCAAGAAAGTCTAGACAAATTTATGGACAGTTAATTGACAATAAAATTTGAATTGGTTTTTAAATTGACAACAAAATTCTTTATTTTGGATTGATCCTCGGGGAGCCGTCCAATTTAAAGTTAGTTGTTGTAATTTAATTTCCCAATTTTAAATGAAATTGTCATGTTTGATTTGGATTGAGCCTCGGGGAGCCGTCCAAATTGGATTTACAACAAATTACATTTCTTTGGGTATCTGAGCCTCGGGGAGCCACCCTTAGAAAATGATTTGTTGTAATTAATTAAATCCATGAATAAAATATGTTTAAGAGGTGATGCTCTTACATATTGTTGTCTCCAAAATTAATTAGGAAAATGATTTCCTATAGAGTTTCTTAAATGAGATTTTCATGAAAATAATATGTGGTTAAATTAAGGGATTTGTCTCTTAATTTAATAAGATTTGATTTAGAGAAATCAAAGTCTTAAAACATATTATTTCCGAAATTGATTATGACAATTTAGGAAATTGTTTCCCAAAACAATTCCTTAAATATAGTATGAAATTAGAATTAGAAAATCCGGTTCCTAATTCAAATAATGAGACTTGATAAATTAAGTCACATACATACTTTATTAAGGAAATCGTTAGTCATGACATAATTCTATGTCATGAATGTGCTTAGAAAGGAAAGGATGAGACCCAAAACCCCTTACAAAATATTAAGGCCAATACCTTCCATTAATATGGTTAGAATCGGAGTTTTGTTTCTTGTTTGGGTTGATGGACACATCCATACCCGGCTTGAACCTCAACATGTTCAAACCATGGAATTAGTTTATGGATAATATAGTTGGAGTCAGAGGTCAATCCTTAGTTTTGGTTGTTGGACACATCCAAGCCTGACTAAGCGGTTGAATGAGATCCAACCATATTAAAACTATTTCTTGATTAATGGGTCAGCCTTAAGCTTGGAGCATCGATTTGTTGTGCCACAGCCAAGGTCGATGCAAAGAGAGGTGCAGTTGGGTGCTATGTATAAAGTTGCATACTTGTTAATGAGTTAACAACCCAATGATTTATGCAAACATTCAATTAGTTGATAGCATAAAGTGATAGTTACATATATGTGATGTGTAATCGGTATAATTACCTACCTTCATAGCTAAGAATGACTTGATGGCCACAGCCATGGTGGTTCTTATCTATGGTTGGATATCAACCTATTTGGAGATGTTCCTACGATCTCCCGAATTGATAAAAAGGGTTATTCAATTTGAAAAATAAATAGGATTTTATTTATGTATGTTGATACATTCTTTAATCATTCTTCTCACATAAGCTCAATTTGTATTTCTAGGTTAATCACTCGATCATGTCTTCTCTGAATTTGCGTTCCATCTTGGACACCAATAAACTGATCGAGCCTAACTTCATGGACTGGCTTCGAAACCTGAGGATTGTCCTCAAGGCAGAGAAGCTTGCTTATGTCCTTGAAGATCAACTTCCTAACCATCCTCCAGAGGGTGCAACTCCAGACCAGTTAATGGCCTATCAGAAACATGTGACCGATTCTGAACTTGCGAGTTGCATCATGCTAGCTTCTATGATACCTGAGCTGCAAAAGCAGCATGAGCATATGGATGCTTATACCATCATCTTCCATCTTCATGAGTTGTTTGAAGAGCAGGCGAGATCCGAAAGGTTCGAAGTCTCCAGACTCCTCTTCACCACTAAGATGCAGGAAGGCACTTCTGCCTCGCAGTTTGTGTTAAAGATGTTGGGGTACATTGAGCGACTGAACACACTCGGTTTTGCAATGGATCATGAACTAAGTATTGACTAATTCTGAGTTGTTTGCCCAAAAGTTATTCACAATTTGTGATGAACTATCGGATGAACAAACTAGAGACCACCATTCCCGAGTTGCTCAACCTGCTGAAGACTGTAGTGCCTTCTGTAAAGCCGGATCAAAAGGAGGTACTGTTAATTGGTTCCTCGAAGAAAGGTTCTAAGAGGAAGGCCAAAGAACAGAATAAAGGAAAGAAGAAAAAGGCCAAAAAGACTGAAAAGAAACCAAAAGGAACTTGCCATCATTGTGGCAAGGAGGGTCACTGGCGAAGAAACTGCAAGGTTTATCTTGAGTCCTTGAAGAATAAGGCATCCGATGCCCCATCCTCTTCCGGTATCTTCGTTATTGAATGTCACTCTATCTCCTCAAATACCTGGGTACTTGATACTGGGTGTAGCTCACATATATGTAATGACATACAGGGGCTAAGGAATAGAAGAAGACTCGTCAAGGGAGAAGCGGATTTGCGAGTTGGAAATGGAGCAAAGATTGCTTCTGTTGCCATCGGAACATATTTGCTAAAGCTCCCTACTGGACGTGTCTTAGAATTGGATAATTGTTATTTTGTTCCTTCGTTAATAAAGAACATTGTATCTATTTCATGTTTGAATGAAAAGGGTTATCATTTAACTTTTAGTAACAATTGTTGTTACATAACTTTAAATGGCGTTCTTTATGCGAATGGAATTTTGTGCAATGGCATCTACACGTTAGATTTATCCAGTGACGTTTTCAATATCGAAGTTAGCAACAAACGTGCTCGAATAGATAATCGAATAGACTCCTACACTTGACATTGTCGTCTTGGCCATGTAAGTAAGAAACGCATGACCGAATTACACCGATGTGGAATTTTGGAATCGTTTGAACCCGGTTCATTTGATACATGCGAATCATGCTTAAAAGGCAAGATGACCAAATTACCCTTTTCCGGAAAAGGTAATCCAGTGGGAGAATTGCTTGGTCTAATACATACTGATGTATGTGGACCAATGTCAACTCTAGCACAAGGAGGCTATAGCTACTTCATCACCTTTATCGATGATCACTCACGATTCGGGTGCGTGTTCTTGATGAAACACAAATCTGAAGCCTTTGAGAAATTCAAAGAGTTCAGAAATGAAGTAGAGAAACAGCTTGGCAAAAGTATTAAGATACTTCGATCCGATCGGGGTGGTGAATACTTGAGTCAAGAGTTTCGAGATTATCTTAGGGACAAAGGGATATTGTCCCAATGGACTCCGCCATATACACTACAGCATAATGGTGTATCTGAGAGGCGCGACCGAACCTTGATGGACATGGTTAGGTCGATGATGAATCATGCAACTCTTCCAAAATCCTTTTGGTGCTATGCACTTAAGACAGCTGTTTACTTGCTAAACAGAGTCCCGACCAAGGTAGTCTCTACTACTCCATATGAGACATGGAACAGTAAGAAACCCCACTTAACTCACCTTAAGATATGGGGTTGTCCTGCTTATGTGAAGCGGATTATATCAGACTAAATGGATGCTAAGTCTGATAAATGTCTATTTATTGGATACCCTAAGGAAACGAAGGGTTACCAATTCTATCATCCCTTGGAACAAAAGGTGTTTGTTTCAAGGCATGCTGTATTTCTGGAAAAAGAATTTCTTTTACAAGAAAACAGTGGGAGTGGCATTGAACTTGATGAAGTTCAAGAAACTCCAATAGACATTATAGAGACACCTAGTCTAGACCCACAACCAATAACTCATAATGATGAGCTATCAGTTGATCCTAAAACTACACCACCTCTTCGTAGATCTGATAGGACACGCAATATTCCAGAGAGATACGGATTTCTCGTAAGTGAATCGAACGACGTGTTACTCATAAGCGATGACGAACCTATCAGTTATGAAGATGTTCTGAAAAGTTCAGAAAGGGACAAATGGCTTGAGGCCATGAAGTCGGAAATGTATTCAATGTACGAAAACCAAGTATGGGACTTGGTTAACCCAACTGAAGGGATTAAGCCCATAGGGTGCAAGTGGGTTTTCAAGAAGAAAACCGACATGGAAGGTAATGTAGTTACCTTTAAGGCTAGATTAGTGGTAAAGGGATATCGTCAGAAATAAGGGATTGATTATGACGAAACCTATTCGCTAGTAGCTATGCTTAAATCAATTCGGATGCTCCTAGCCATAGCAGCTCATTATGATTATGAGATATGGCAAATGAATGTGAAAATAACTTTTCTTAATGGAAACCTGCTTGAGGATGTATACATGATACAACCTGAAGGTTTCACATCGGTTGATAAAACCAAAGTATGCAAGCTTCGACGATCCATATATGGACTGAAGCAAGCATCCAGGAGCTGGAACATCCGTTTTGATGAGACAATCAAAAAGTTTGATTTCTCACAAAATCCTGACGAACCTTGTGTGTACAAGAAGGTTAGTGGGAGTGCAGTCATATTTCTAGTATTATATGTCGATGACATATTACTTATAGGAAACGATATATCAGTCTTACAGACAGTTAAAATTTGGTTGTCCAAAACTTTCTCCATGAAAGACCTGGGAGAAGTAACCTATATCCTTGGGATTAGAATCTATAGAGATAGATCAAAACGGTTGCTTGGTCTTTCGCAGTCTACATATATAGACCGAGTGCTAAAAAGGTTTAGCATGTCGGAATCCAAGAAAGGTTACCTTCCCATCAGGCATGGGATCAACCATTCAAAGTCTATGTGTCCGCGCACAGAAGACGAGAGGATTTGCATGAATAAGATTCCTTATACATCCGCGATAGGATCTATCATGTATGCTATGTTATGTACAAGGCTCGATGTATCGTATGCTTTGAGCGTCACAAGCAGATACCAGTTGGATCGAGGAATGGATCATTGGGCGGCTGTTAAGACAATCCTTAAGTACTTAAGAAGAACTAAGGATGTGTTCCTAATATATGGAGAAGGAGATATGGTAATACGTGGGTATACAGATGCCAGTTTCCAGACAGATAAGGATGACTCCAAATCTCAGTCTGGATACGTATTTACTTTGAATGGAGGCACAGTAAGTTGGAAAAGTTCCAAACAAGACACCGTAGCGGATTCTACCACGGAAGAGGAATATATCGCAACTTCGGAAGCAGCGAAGAAAGCAGTCTGGATCAAGAAGTTTGTCTCCGAACTTGGAGTGGTTCCAACCATTGATGAAGCAGTGCCGGTTTACTGCGACAACAATGGAGCTATTGCACAAGCAAAGGAACCAAGGTCTCATCAGCGATCCAAACACGTGCTTCGCCGCTATCATCTGATCAGAGAGATTATAAGTAGGAATGATATACAAATTGAGAAAATTCCCACTGAAAGGAATTTAGAGGATCCTTTAACTAAGGTCTTACCTCAAAACAAGTTTGAGGGTCATGTTAGAGCCTGTGGTATTGGATACCGTAGTGATTGGCATTAGGCCAAGTGGGAGTTTGTTAGTGATATGAGAGAAGTGTCCTAAGGCAATCGCCTTATGATTGTAAACATTTATTTTAATAAATGATAATTCACTATTTGAGTATACATGTTTGTATATTTGATTGGGATCTTAAACTCATCTACTGAATGTCCGCAATATAATTCACAGCATAAGAGAATTTGTGATGGGATTACAACTAGTGAATATCTCTACATGTGCAATTGTGAAGTATTGAAAGTATCCCTAGTCGATGAATTGATAAAAACGGACACTATCAATTCTGTTGAGACTAGCATGAGTTATTCTCTAATCAGCTGATTCTCACTAGCTGGTGACATTGGGATGTCCGGAGATAAACATGGATGCTAGTTAAGGGAACTAGTTCATTGGAGTGACTGACTGTAAAACTTCATATGGTAATCTATAAAGATATGTCACTGAAGTTATTACTGCAGCTTAAGTGCGATGTTCGTTTGTCTTGCAATGTTCAAGTCATCTTGGTCATGGAGACTTATACTTTAACATCTTAAGCAAGTATCTCCAAGGAGGTGTGGACCCAGGATGATTGGGTATAAGTCGAAGTGCCCGAAGATGTTTGAACAGCCTACAAAGGATTCACCACTCCTTGCGAGGAGATGTATACCCAGGCCTATCGTCGGATTGTTACTCAAAGCCTCTGGCCAGAGCATATCATGTTTAGAGTGCGAGTCTCTTAAATACATGAGAGTAATTAGAAATCCAAAGGACGAGAAAGACATTACTTGGGTTAGGTGTGACGTAGTCAGCCTAGTGGGAACTGACACAAATAGACCATGTCCTGAACCAAGTGGGTATAAAATGTTGAAGGGAATGAGGCACGATTCATTAGAGCTGCTGAAGGGTTTCGGAATTCTTTCTGAGGTCAACCGTTGATCTTTCGATTAATTGGGGGTCATGATGTACTACTAGGTGCCACTCATGATCGTTCTATAATTGGTTAATTATAGACGGCCAACATAAATCGAAAGCCTATTTAGTCACACGCACTACGAGTAATCCGAAGGATTTAAAATGAGTTGAAAATTGGATTTTCTGATCAAGAGAAATAAGTCGAATCTGAATTTATCAGAGGCGCAATGGAAGCTAAAAATGGCTAAGTCTTTTGAAGGCTTATTGGGCGAATTAAATGAGTTTAATTCGCGATCGGTTCGGCTCGATTTGGCCGACCAAAGAGGGTGTTAACCCCCTTTGGTTTGGCCGGCCATTAAAAGGGGATTAAACCAATTTAATTGGTTTAATTAATAAAATAAATCTACCGCGATTTGTTTTATAAATTATGGATAAAAAAATTTGTGTAAAGAAATTTATATAAATAAATTTATAGAAATTTATTCTTTTATGGAAATTAAAATGATCCATGAAATTGTTTATTTTAATTTTATAAAATCAATTATGAATTGATTTTTCCATAATAAGAAAGTTTATAAATTTCTTATAAAATTTATTCCATAATAAAAGGAGAAGAAGTATTTGTTTTATTATAAAGTTAGTTATAATAAAACTTGGTTTAAACGGAATAAATCATAAGAGAATTTATAGGATAAATTTGTTATGAAAATTTCGTTAAGAGGGAGACTTGGCAAGGGAGATGCTACTATATAAAGGAACCAAAGGCAAGCCCTTAATTCCAATTGAGTAATCAAGAGATTAATTCTCTCCCTCTCTCTCTCTTATTCTCTCCTTCTCCCTTCCCCTTAGGGCCGGCGCCCACATCCCTAATCCTGGGGCCGGCGCCCAAGCTTCCTCCACCTAGGGCCGGCGCTTCCTCCTCCTAGGGCCGGCGCAAGCTTCCATCAAGAAGGAGCCGAAGAAGAAGAAGAAGAAGCGGATCGCATCTCCTTCCTTCCCGGAATTTAGATTCCGATTCTTGGTGGTTAGTTTCCATTATTTTCTCTTGTTGTTCTAGTTGTGCCTTTAAAGAATCTAGTAGTTCTCGTCGGCACAAAACTCGTGACTTTGCGAAGTCATCCCGAAGAGAACTCGGCGTGGACGCGAATAGAGGCGAAGCTTCCAAGGGACGCTACGGTTGGATCTCGTCCCTTACTTCGAGTTACGCGAGGTACTTAGTAAATTAGTTTACTTTTCCGCAAAGTTTTAATTTATGACCATGTCAACACATCATAAGGTTGCATGCTAGATACGTGGTTAAAATAATTTGTAAAATTATTTTATGCTAATTCTTCCGTTGCACGTAAAAATTTAAAATTTTTCGAACCCGTATCCTTGTCAACATGCACCAGGTCCCAACAGTTTGGCCACCCCCTGCGCGGCTTCATTCTTTTAAACCCTCGCTTAGCAGGTGACTGCCCTACGAGCAGTCGCCTGCGAAAACCCACAGTAGGGTTCTGGGTTCATGGGCAGTCGCCTGCGAAAACCCACAGTAGGGTTCTGCGTTCATGGGCAGGTGACTGCCATATGGCAGGTGACTGGTAGCTGAAACTTAGTTTTTCAGCCCGAGATTCAGTAATGCACCAATAATTCCACAAATTTCCAAAAAATCTGAAGTCTTGTGGGAAGATTTGTGGATCCTATATCTACTTGGGAAAAATATAATTCTAATCAAAACTATTCCGAATCCCAATATTGATACAAACTTCAAAAGTTTCTCTAAAATGTATCATGAACCCCTTTCCCAAAGGTTCTAATTTTGACCTTACCTTGATGCTTCTTCTCATACTCATTCATAATTCATTCTTAGCATCAAGTTATATGGTATTTAGGCATTAATATCAATCTGTCTCAATTAAACTTCCAATTTCACCTTTTTCTCCAAAATTTTCCCTTTTAGTGTGTCAATTTTCTAGGATTAAGACTAACCTTAGCCTTTCAACCCTCTTGACACACCCTATAATCCTCCTCACTCTCCTAGAAGGAAACCACCTGAGATCCATTGACCATGGAACCCATGTTGATCTCTAGAGCCCTCCCTTGAGCTCCTAGCCCTGATTACCTCCCTAGGCAACTCTTCTACAACGGCAAGACCACACCGATGCTCTTCTGGTGCTTCTTGACTTTCCTTTATCACTCTCTTAATCCTATAGACCTTTTTCTTGGTCAATTTCTTTTCCCTTCCTTCAAATGGCTTTTCGTTGCTATTCTTGACTTTTTCTCTACCATAGTTGTAGGGCATCCTTGAATATGACATTTCATCAACCCTACCCCTCTTAGGATGGTGTCCTAGACCCGATCTACCATTTCTAAGATTTTGGTCCTTTGGTATCATCTTTAATTTTGCGGGCCCTTGAATGATTCTACCAAGGTTTTGTTCCAACTTATCAAGTTTTGCTCTCAACATTTGATTTTCCTTTTCTAACTTCTTAATCTTAGGATCACTAGATCTAATATTATCATTTCTAGGTCTATCTATTTTTCTAAGCATATTTTCCTTTCTCTTAGGATTTGTCCTTTGGTCCTTAGTCCTAGGAACCCTAGATTTATCATGCATCACAGAGTTTTTGGTGTTTTGGCATACAAAATTGTTTCTATTCCTATCATGATATTTAAAAGCAAAAACACACATGGGCAAGCAAGTGTTATCAATTCTATCATTCATACAAGCATTGTGAGTATTAATTGAAAATTTTGAAGCATAAGTAGACTTAGCGGTTACCTCCCTTACCCTTGGAGCGCCCCCTTGATGAATGCTCTTCTTCCTTTGCTCTTTCTCCCATTTCCTAATGTGCTCCATCTTCTTGAGCTCTCCTTTCTCTGGGCACTTGGTGTGGTAGTGCCCTAGCTCACCACATGTGAAGCATCTAATCTTCATTTTTCTCTCTTGGGCTCCTCCATTCCTACAATTCATGTTAGATTTAATTTGAATGGACTTGGGCTTTGAAATTACCTCTCTTTTACCTAGTGAGCACTTATCCTTGTAGTGCCCCTTTTTGTTGCAACCAAAGCATACAATATGCTCTTTTGACTTAGCTTTGGTAGAGGCGGAAGTCGTCTCTTGCTCTTGTGAGGATGAGGGTCTCTCCTCCCCCTCAACCCTTGATACTAATTCTTCCTCTTCTTCTCTTGACGAGGTAGATGGTTCCTCACTTGATGACACGGGCACTTTCTCATTTTGGTCCTCTTGGACCATTGAACTTACTTCTTCAGATGCTTCGACTACTTGAGATTGTGAGGGGTTCTTGTGAAATTCTTCCAACTTATTCCACAATTCGCATGCATTTGAATATTTCCCTACATCACCCAAAACATGGTTAGGCAATATATTAATCAAGATATTTATTACCTTCTCATTGGCCCTAGCTTGTTCTTGTTGTTCACTTGTCCAATATCTAGGACGAAGCTTTTTGCCGTGCTTATCCTTGGGGATTTCGAATGGGTCTTCAACGGTTATTCTACACTCCCAATCCATCCTGAGCCAATTCTTCATTCTATCTCTCCAATAGTCAAAATTCTCCTGCTCGTATGATGGTGGTGAGTTGATATCGTCACCCAACTTGTCATTCATGACTCTTTTCCCTCTAGCAAGTGCTCCCTCGGCGGTTAGTCCGATCAAGAGCGGTACTCGCTCTGATACCAAGTGAGAGATCGATGTAGGCGTGCAGAGGGGGGGGTGAATGCACTTTCTCGGATCGTTTTGATCTTTACAAAACTGTTAGCGCAGCGGAAATAATATGTAAAGAAAATAACAATGCTAACAATACCAGATTTAGTTGGTATCCATCCCGGCCGGGTGACTAATCCAACAATCCGTCGGTGGATCACTCCCCGGATAACCTCCGGCTATCTCGTGTTGCTCCTTGTGGGTGGAGAAACCTCACCACAACACCTTGGACACAATCTGAGAATACAAGACTACTAACTTGCCCTATCCAAGCAAGTTTCGTCAAGGAACAAGGTAGGAAACGAGCCCCTTTAAATAGGGCTCGAATCTGAAATAGCCGCTACCAGTCGACTGCCCAAATGGCAGTCAACTGGTCCCACTCAGATTCGACCGTTTCAGCTTAACGTTCAAATTCTGGCCAGCTGTTCTAGTTGGCACCAGTCGACTGCCCCAAGGGCAGTCGACTGGTCCGAGACCTAAGCCTAGGGTTTCTCTCCGAGTACAAATCTCTCCGCACTCAGACCCTCCCGGCTTAACCCCTGAGTACATGCCCTCATACTCAGCCACTCTCAACCTAGTTGACTCTTCACCAGCAGTCTTGACTGTTGCCTTCACGCCCTATCCATCTTTGGCCCCCATCCCTCGGATGCGCACGCAAGCCTCCAGCTTGCCTCCATGCCACCCTTCACGTACGCCTCGAAGTCTGCGTCCCTCGGCTCATCATCTCTGCTATCAATGGTCCCTCAGATACGCACGTAGGCCTCCAGCTTACCTCCATGCCATCCTTCACCTGAAGACATCAACCAAGTCCACATGTACATGTACACCTGCACACTCATGTACACATGTGAGAACAACACAAATCCTAACTTAACCATTTTGCCCATAAATCAAAATATCATGATCCTCCAGATCATCTCAGGGCCGATTGCCCCAACACCATAGAGGCTAGCATGATGCAACTTACAAGTTCAGAATCGGTCACATGTTTCTGATAGGCCACTAACTGGTCTGGAGTTGCATCTTCTGGAGGACGGTTGGGAAGTTGATCTTCAAGGACATAAGCAAGCTTCTCTGCCTTGAGGACTATCCTCAGGTTTCGAAGCCAGTCCATAAAGTTTAGCCCAATCAGTTTATTGGTGTCCAAAATGGAACGCAAATTCAGAGAAGACATGATCGAGTGATTATCCTAGAAATACAAATTAAGCTTATGTGAGAAGAATGATTAACGAATGTATCAACATGCATTAATAAAATCCTATTTATTTTTCAAATTTAATAACCCTTTTTATCAATTCGGGAGATCGTAGGAACATCTCCAAATAGGTTGATATCCAACCATAGATAAGAACAACCATGGCTGTGGCCATCAAGATATTCTTAGCTATGAAGGTAGGTAATTACACCGATTACATATCACATATATGTAACTATCACTTTATGCTATCAACTAATTGAATGTTTGCATAAATCATTGGGTTGTTAACTCATTAACAAGTATGCAACATTATACATAGCACCCAATTGCACCTCTCTTTACATCGACCTTGGATGTGGCACAACAAATCGATGCTCCAAGCTTAAGGCTGACCCATTAATCAAGAAATAGTTTTAATATGGTTGGAGCTCATTGAACCGTTTAGTCAGGCTTGGATGTGTCCAACAACCAAAACTAAGGATTGACCTCTGACTCCAACTATATTATACATAAACTAATTCCATGGTTTGAACATGTTGAGGTTCAAGCCGGGCATGGATGTGTCCATCAACCCAAATGAGAAACAAAACTCCGATTCTAACCATATTAATAGAAGGTGTTGGCCTTAATATTTTATAAGGGGTTTTGGGTCTCATCCTTTCTTTTCTAAGCACATTCATGACATATAATTATGTCATGACTAACGATTTCCTTAATAAAGTATGTATGTGACTTAATTTATCAAGTCTCATTAATTAAATTAGGAACCGAATTTTCTAATTCTAATTTCATACTTTATTCAAGGAATTGTTTTGGGAAACAATTTCCTAAATTGTCATAATCAATTTCGGAAATAATATGTTTAAGACTTTGATTTCTCTAAATCATATCTTATTAAATTAAGAGACAGATTCCCTTAATTCAATCACATATTATTTTCATGAAAATCTCTTTTAAGAAAACTCTATAGGAAACTATTTTTCTAATTAATTTTGGAGACAACAATATGTAAGAGCATCATCTCTTAAATCAAATTTCCAAGATTTGATCACATATTTTATTCATGGATTAATTAATTACAACAAATTATTTTCTAAGGGTGGCTCCCCGAGGCTCAGATACCCAAAGAAAAGAAATTTATCGTAAATCCAATTTGGTCCGCTCCCCGAGGCGTAACCAAATTAAACATGACAATATTATTCAAAATGGGAAATTAAATTACAACAACTAACTTTAAATTGGACGGCTCCCCGAGGCTCAATCCAAAGTAAAGAATTTTGTTAATAATTTAAAACCAATTCGAATTTAATTTTCAATTAATGATCCATAAATTTGTCTAGACTTTCTTGAAAGAAAGTGCCCAAAATTGCGAGATATCATAATAGGTTTTCAGAATAATTGTAAGTTTCTGGTACAAAGAAAACTTACATATTTTCAAAATTAGAAAATTTCCAAAATAGGAAATTTCCAAAATTGAAAAGTTTCCAAAGATGGAAAGTTTTCACAATTATCATAAAATTTCAGAAACTAGGATATTTCAAAAGTTTGCGAAATTTCATGAGGATTTCCAAATTTTGAAATTTCTAAATCTAAAATTTATCATAATTGGAAAGTTTCCATAATTGGAAAATTTTCCAAAATTGAGATCATGACAAAGTTTTCCGCAAAACAATTATATGATTATGTCGAACACTAACCGGCTCTGATACCACTGTTGGGACCGGGTGCATGTTGACATGGATACGGGTTCGTAATTAAAAAAAATAATTACGTGCAGCGGAAGAATTAGCATAAATAATTTCTCAAATTATTTTAACCACGTATCTAGCATGCAACCTTATGATGTATGGACATGATCATAAATTAAAATTTTGCAGAAAGTAAACTAATTTACTCAATACCTCGCGTAACTCGAAGTAAGGGACGAGATCCAACCGTAGCGTCCCTTGGAAGCTCCGCCTCTATTCGCGTCCACGCCGAGTTCTCTTCGGGATGACTTCGCAAAGCCACGAGTTTTATGCCGACGAGAACTACTAGATTCTCCAAAGGCACAACTAGAATATCAAGAGAGAGAGATGGAAACTAACCACCAAGTAACGGATTCAAGATTCCGGGGAAAGGAAGGAGGGAGTCGCGTCCCGCTTCTTCTTCTTCTTTGGCACCTTCTTGGTGGAAGAGGCTCACGGCAACCCTAGGCGGTGCGCCGGCCCTATGGGAGGAGAGAGGGTGCCGGCCCTAGAGAGAGAAAGGGGTGCCGGTCCTAGAGAGAGAGAGGGAGAGAATAAGAGAGAGAGAGAGCTTGCTACTTTATCTCTTTATTAGAATTCAAGCCTTGCCTTGGTTCCTTTATATAGTAGCCTCTCCATCGCCATGTCTCCCTTTTAACGGAATAAATTTTCATAAGAAATTTATCCTACATATTTTCTTATGTATTATTCCGTTATGCCAAGTTTTATTATAACTAAATTTATAATAAAAACAAACACATCTCTCCTTTTATTATGGAATAAAATTTACAAGAAATTTATTATATAAATTTTTCTTATCTTGGAAAAATCAATTCATAATTGATTTTATAAAATAAAATAAACCAATCCATGGTTCATTTTAATTTCCATAAAAAGAATAAATTTTTATAAGTTTCTTTATATAAATTTCTTTATATAAACCTCTTTATATAAATTTATTTATCCATAATTTTATAAAACAAATCGCGCTTGATTTATTTTATAATTTAAACCAAATAAATTGGTTTCTCTCCTTGTGGTGGCCGGCCAAACCAAAGAGGGTGGGGACCCTCTTTGGCCGGCCAAACCAAGCCGCCTCCTCACGAATTAAACTCATTTAATTCGCCCAATAAGGCTTCAAAAGACTTAGCCATTTTAAGCTTCCGATGCGCCTCTGATAAATTCAGATTCGACTTATTTCTCTTGATCGAAAAATCTATTTTTCAACTCGTTTTAAATCCCTCGGATTACTCGTAGTGCGTGTGACTAAATAGGCTTTCGATTTATGTTGGCCGTCTATAATCAACCAATTATAGAACGATCATGAGTGTCACCTAGTAGTACATCATGACCCCCAATTAATCGAAAGATCAACAGTTGACCTCAGAAATAATTCTGAAACCCTTCAGCAGCTCTAATGAATCGTGCCTCATTCCCTTCACCATCTTATACCCACTTGGTTCAGGACACGGTCTATGTGTGTCAGTCCCCACTAGGCTGACTACGTCACACCTAGCCCAAGTAATGTCTTTCTCGTCCAACGGATTCTAGTTACTCTCATGTTTTTAAGAGACTCATACTCTAAACATGTCATGCTCTGGCCAGAGGCTTTGAGTAATAATCCGACGATAGGCCTTGGGTATACATCTCCTCGCAAGGAGTGGTGAATCCTTTGTAGGCTGTTCAAACATCTTCGAGCACTTCGGCTTATACCCAACCATCCTGGGTCCACACCTCCTTGGAGATGCTTGCTTAAGATGTTAAAGTATAAGTCTCCATGACCAAGATGACTTGAACACCGCAAGTCAAAGGAACATCGCACTTAAGCTGCAGTAAGAACTTCACTGACATGTCTATCTATATACTACCATGTGAAGTTTTACAGCTAGTCACTCCAATGAACTAGTTCCCTTAACTAGCATTCATGTTTATCTCCGGACATCCCAATGTCACCAGCCAGTGAGAATCAGCTGATTAGAGAATAACCCATGCTAGTCTCAACAGAATTGATAGTGTCCGTTTTTATCAATTCATCGACTAGGGATATTTTCAATACTTTACAATTGCACATGTAGAGATAATCACTAGTTGTGATTCCATCACAAATTCTCTCATGCTGTGAATTGTATTGCGGACTTTCAGTAAATGAGTTTAAGATCCCAATCAAATACACAAACATGTATACTCAAATAGTGAATTTTCATTTATTAAAATAAATGTTTACAATCATAAGGCGATTGCCTTAGGACACTTCTCTCATATTACTAACAGGGAGTAGCTGGGGTTTGAGTAAGTGAAGTTAGGATTTTGTTTCTAATTTCACTTAGCACAAACTTAACTAATAATTTTGGTGTATCATTAGTTAAGTTGTATTGATGTGATACAGGTTATTGATTCGGTTATTTGGAGTCCATTTGCGGCTGATATTGTTTCAGACGGGGATTCTCTTCACTTTTGGATTTCCTACATCGGAGGCGGGAATCTCTGACTCTTCTTTTAGATTTGTCACATATGTATATATACTTGATATGCTTGTTTAGCGATAGAGTAATAGATTGTGGCATGACTCTTATATTTGTTTTGCTGAGGTTGTTTGTGCCACAACTGCCATGTGATACCTATACCATTAGGACTTAGGTTATGGTGCCTTATCTACGTTCCTTGCATATCATGTTGATATTGGTGGACTAGATAGTGGATGTTGTTTGACCAGTGTTTTGCATCATCATGCACTGTGCATCACTATCGACCAAAGGCCCCCGTTGTAGTTGGGTCAAGTCGACAGTCATACTAACCTACCCATACGACCACTCATGGGTTAGTGGTTGACGGAGTATTGGGTAGTGTGCTCTGTGCTGCTCCGCTCATGCACTCATGGGTTAGTGAATCGGAGCGTGGTAGCAGGCAGATGTCCCTCCTTGAGTAGTCCATATACCAGGAGATGAGAGGGAGAGGTCTCTCCCCCATTTATATACATGGAGTAGGGGTAACACCCAGATAGAGATGTCCTCCATAAATGACCTAGGGTAGACAGAGATGCCCCCAGATAGGGCATGGAGTAGGGGTGTTACACTGGCATCATTCCGTCTACTCGATCGCTTAGGAGTAGTGATGGCAGAGTATGAACGGCAGTCACAGCCCTACATCGGAGGGTGGCCTCCGCTCAGCTTCCTCCCGTACATAGGTGACGATGTCTAACCGACGGCAGGGATGACCATGTCATTGCACCTTGTGTATTCATTTATTTTGCCTTACTTGCGCTTGTTTTTATTTGATGTTGTATATGATTGACATGTACTTACAGGAGACCCTTATGTCTGGTCTTGGCGGCTTTGCTACATTGGTATGGTAGTTCTTATTTTTCTCTTGCGGTTTTTCTTATTACTGTATGTGCACGTGTTATTTCGGTAGTCTATTACACTGTTGCTATATTAGACTATCTTGTATATATATATGATGAGATATTCACTGAGTTCTATGACTCATTCCGTTAGCTCCTTATTTTTATTTCAGGATGACTGACTGGAGCGTGCCTGACAGCCTGTCCTAGTTCGCGCACTCGTCGAGATGTCTTCGAGATTTCTCGTCTATTTTGTTGGTAGTATTTTCTATATTTTCTTCCACTGTTGCTTTCGTGTTGGATTTAGTTATACTATACGGCAGTATAGTTGTACTTTTGTGAGGCCTTTATGCCTTGTGTTTTGTCGTAAGTCGGACTGGTCCGCAGTCAGGTATGGCTTACCAGGTTTTATTTTATATTCTTTCTTGATTTGAGGCCTGAGGCCCATTTAAACTGCGTGGTTGCTATTTATGTGATGTATGTATGTGTAAATTGTCCGCTGGACAGGGGAGGTGTTGTCCGAATTTCTATTGGATCAGCGGGTCTTGGGGTCTCTGGGCGTGACAATATAGGGGAAGCTATCAACAACTCTGATATCCCTTGGAAACAACGGTGAGGGTGTCAACTGTTTGCCTACAACTCCAACATCCACTGTACATGAGTGGTCGAGTGTGGCATAACAGGACAATTGCTCCCACTCTAGCGACTACCACAACAAGTGCTTGAGTGGTAAAGCAACTAGATGACTGACGACGGCATAACCATATGGAAGCCCAACAGTCGTCAGTATGCAACGGTGCAAGTATGGTGCATGATACCAATAAGCACAAATAACCGAATAACAACTGTCACGCCCCCAGAAGCACATGCATACTCGAAAATCGGGCAGTAACTCCCCTATACGGCGGACAAGTTGGGACACATAATACATAATCTCCACACATAGCTCAGTCACACACGGCTGACATCAAAATAGTATGTAAATCCACAACCACGCAGTTTATATCAATATTAATAATAACCATAACTAAAATTAAACATCGCAAAACCTTTAACGTCTTTTAGCAGAAATAAAGCTAAGAGAAAGTCTGAATACAACGAAAACTCTAACATAAGTCCAAAATGAGCATACCTCAACTACGACAATAATGGACCAATAAAACATATCTAATCTAGGAAATAAAAATGTGGAACTCACGAAAACGCAAAAATAAAGTAACTGCAATATAAACTAAATACGGAAACAACTTCAATTCGAATCAACCCGGTGGGACTAGCAACTGGATCCTCTCCTGGCTCCAAGTAGTGCATCAACCTGATACCTGAAACAAAAATAGGAAGCAGGGGTGGTGAGTCTGGGTGGGCTCAGTGGGTATATGAATAGACAATAGCATGACATCATCAAAATATTTGAAACAGTAGATAGCAACGATGTATAATCTCTAGGAAATAGAAGACATCAAAGCACGTGTAACACAATGTAAAAACATCCGACATAGCATAGTATTAAAAAAACATGCATGTCAACCAAATGCAGTAATCATAGCTCATATAAATGCAACAAACACAAGAAAATGCATAAATGCATATGATGCAATGATATGTGTCACCCCTGACGCCAGTCAAGCTGCCAACACATTACATCTGTGTGGCCGAGTGGGTAGGGTTGTAACAATTGTACACACTCCAATGAATACCACAGATATATGTGGTTGAGTGGACAGGATGTTGGGGAGCCAACTACTCCAAAACCCCGATATATAGGCGCAGCTATCAACAGTTCCGATATCCCTAGGAAACAACGGTGAGGGTGTCAACTGTTTGCCTACAACTCCAACATCCACTGTACATGAGTGGTCGAGTGTGGCGTAACAAGACAGTTTCTCCCACTCTAGCAACTACCACAACAAGTGGTTGAGTGACAAAGCAACTAGATGACTGACGACGACTTAACCATATGGAAGCCCAACAGTCCTCAGTATGTAATGGTGCATGTATGGTGCATGATACCAATACGCACAAACAACTGAATAACAATGATGCAACAACAAAAGCAACAAACCAGGAATCAATCAGAGAACCAACGAATATGCATCTAAACTACTAGGTAAGGTGTCTCTAATGTAACCATCCTAGTGGTGTTTAATGAACAACTAAGTACACGCATACGAGCGGTACTTTACAGAATAGAAAATCAATGAGAGATTGTACGGATATAAATTTTTCGATTTAAACTCGAAAGTCAAAGATGAAAGGTATCAACAAGCGATATAAAATAACAACAGCAAGGAACAAGGTCAAGCAGACTTATTCAGACATAACAAGTCATGCATTAAGATAAAAGAACTACTAGAGTACAAATGAGAAGTACCCGTCTTTTATGTAGAGCGGGTCCAAATAAATCTCCCACGATCAATCGTGCGAGTCTAACTCAAGGTCCTGTGCCAAGGACTAAAGTTAAGCTACTATGATAAATATCAACTAGCTAAAAAAAATAGTTACAACCTAATTTAGGACCCGCCTGAAAGTAATACAACATCACGAGAACCATGCCAAATAACCCCAATTCAAAAACATAACAAAACCATCCACCTAAAGAACCCCACGATAGAACCCAGAATAACATCCCAACCCAAACGAACAACCAATACCAATTCCAACATTCCACCTCATTGCATAAGCTTGGAATCCCAAAGATAATCATCCAACCTGAAGTCAGAATTACCCATTCACCAATCGTTCTCGGCAAATAAAAAACCTAATAAATCAGGCTTTAAGATTGCTAAAAACAGGATCATACAATCCCTCTACCATAGAAAACACATAGATCCTAAAATCACCCACGCATAAATACTATCTCCTAATCCAGAATTCACCGCAACACCAATCCCATATTCTTGCAACACAGAAGTGTTTGATACGAAAGTTAACAGAAACAAAATACTCTACAAGAATAGGAAAATTTGATTCCCAGACGAACAACTAATCCCCATCACAAAGCCCTTGTCAGTACAAGAACAGAGCAAGGTTCAGCACAAAAAGCTCAATCAGAACAGAAGAACCCAGAACCTCCATGCTTTCATGATCCCTACTAATCTAACTCCAATTACATATTAGAAATAAAATCCAATACTCCTAAACAACACTAGCACACATATCATCCTCATGAATTCAACCTTAAACTCTGAGAACTAGGGTTGCAGTTTCAAAATAAATCAATGATAAATTACTATGCAACTCCACAACAAATTCCAACCAAATCATACCCTTACCTTGATGGCAGAGGGAATTGGCGGTGATGGGCCGACGCTAGGGCACGACTCAAGAGTAAACACGCTCTATAACTTCGAAGAATTTGCAACATGTGATCTCCCCGCTGCCTCAATGCTCTCACGAAAAGAGGTGGCACCGGAAAGAGGTGGTGTCGGCGCTAAGGAAGGAGGATTGTCGCACGACCTAGGGCTGCGGCGTCTACTTTTCTATGGGTGCGGATGACGCAAAGGATAAGTGGAAGGAGGAGTAGCATCGCTGAGAGGTGGTGCTCTCGCTCTTGGCCGAAGAGGAGGGGCGGCGATCAACCGCAAAGAGTGGATGTTGTGTCGGGCGAAAACCGTAGGGGAAGTCGGGCGTCGGGGAGAAAATGAAGGGAATGGATTTAGGCAGGAAATTTAGGGTTTTTAAATGTTTTTGGCAGTTTTATAAAAGGCCCTCCAAGTTTATTTAATTCCAACTAGGCCCTGAGTTTTTTTTAGCATTTAAGCCCTTGAATTTTCAATATTTAACAACAACGGTATAACAACCAAAAGCAACAAATCAGAAATGAACTAGAAACCAATGAATATGCAACTAAACTACTAGGTAGGGTGTCTCTAATGCAACCATCCTAATGGTGTTTAATGAACATTTATGTACTCGCGTATGAGCGGTACTTTACAGAATGGAAAATCAACGAGAGACTGTACGGATATAAATTTTTAATTTAAATTCGAATGTCAACAAGAAAGGTATTAACAGGCGATATAAAATAACAACAACAAGGAACAAGGTCAAGCAGACCTATTTAGACATAACAAACCATGCATTAAGATAAAAGAACTACTAGAGTATAAAGGTGAAGTACCCGTGTTTTATGTAGAATGTGTTCGAAAGAACCCCCACGATCAATCACACGCAACTGATCACTGTCCTGTATTAAATGACATAGTTTAGCTACTTATAAAAATTATTAAAAATAGCTAGACTACATATAAGCAAATAACTATGCGTGTATATATATATATATATATATATATATATATATATATATATATATATATATATATATATATATATATATATATATATATATATAATAACTATGGTTCTTTCCTAACATTATTATCCCAGTTAGTTCATGAGGATTAATTCCCAAACTAACTCAAGTAAATTAATAGCTACCATAATTAATTAAAATCCTCTCAATTATCACATTTCCTTTAATTAACTGGAGTTAAACGACTAATAGAAATCAAAAGGAACTTGGATCAAGGACTATGGCTAAGAGGGGCAACATGATCAGGGTCAAACCTAAGCTGATGTTCACAGTAAACACACTACCAAAATGGACTTGTTTATCTATTTCTTATGGGAAACATAGCATCCTTTTCAACAGACTACGACCAAGCTCCAATCCATCTTCCTGAAACTAATGAACCCAAAACTAATTCTAAAATTCAAATCCATAACTAACCAGCACCTAACCTTCAAAATCCACTTCACTGATCCAACTCGACCAACACAGTAGAATACCTAGAATTATAAAGAACTCATGGCAGTGATCACATAACCAAATGAAATTTCCTCCTGCATTCAAACCCACCAAGTTCGATTCCAGAACAATAGAAACCAATTTTGATCCATAAAAGCAAGGAAGATGGAGACTTACCCAAATTTGTAGATGCCGAAGAGAATCGCCGCTTGGTTCACAGGGAGCAACTAACCAAGATGACCTGGGATTCTCTGACGATGGCTGAGGGAAGGAAACGTCGCCATCGCGTGCTCGCATGAGAGCAAAATTGCAAGGGATAGGGGCTGCAACTTAGGGTTTACGCGAGGAGAGGGTTGTGTTGTGTCCGCTTGCTTACATGCGACGGTGTAGAAACCAGGTTAGAGCCGGAAAAAGAGGAGAAGATGAAGACTACGAAGAGAGGAGGGTGTGGCGTTAGGCGTCACTCGCGAGGAACCACCGTTGGGACAAAGGAGTCGGTGCATGCGTGCGTCGGGGAGAAAACATAAAGGAAAACTGATTTCGGGAGAAAGCTTTTAAGGTTTATAATGATTTTGGACTTTTGCAAAAAGGTCCCTCTAGTTTGGTTAATCCAAACAAGGCCCCTAAATTTCGAATTTTGCTGTATTTGGTTGACATGCATGTATGTTTTGATATTATATTATCACTCTATTTCGTACATGCCTAGTTACTATTCTGTTTCATAGAGACTGTACACTTTTTTTTTTGCTTGTTATATCTTTTGTTATGTCATGCATTTATCTACTCTTATACCCGTAAAGTCCTCCCGGACTCACCACCTCCACCATCTACTTTTGTTTCAGGTAGCAGATAAATGCATTACCTAGATCTAGGAGAGGATCCAGTTTCTAGTCCCACAGTGTTGAGTCGGTTGGGAGTTTGGTTTAGTGTCTAATTTATTTCCGCATTTAATTCCTAGAGTAGTATTTATTATATTTATCTGATATCGTCTTAGCAGATTTATGTTTATATATTATTTGGTCTAGTATGTTCGTTTTGAACTTACATTGGAGTTTTCTTTTGTATATGGACTCTGTTATTTTTATTTTTCTTAAAAATATTAACTGCGTGGTTGTGAATTTACTCTATTATTGTTATGTCAACCGTATGAGGCTGAGCTATATTTTTCTAGAGTGTTAAGTATAAATGTCGCAACTTATCCATCGTACAGGGGAGATGTTGCCCAATTTTCAAGCAAATATGAACCTCCGAGGGAGTGACATTCCATATTAAAACTAACTTATAGAATAATCGTTATTCTATCGGACGTTAGAGCGATACATACTTGCTTGCATGACAAGTACCCCTATTGAATAAAACTATTATTTTTCCATGTCACTGCTAGGTAATGATTCAAGGGTCAATAGAAGAGGAATAACTTCTTCGAAAGATCATTTGAGTAATTAACTAATTACTTTTCATGTAAAATCAGTCCATTTATAAACGAGAGCTATAAATGTCGATGCTTCGCTTATTTTCTTTTCCTGATTGATACCCCATATACTTAAAATATTTTTTTCTCATCAATAGAGAGAGAGAAATAAATGCTCACAAAATTTGTCACGTCCTTAGAAGTTCATGTTTGCTCAAAAAATGGACAACATCTCCTATGTACAACGGATAATCTAGAATATTTATATATATCTCTTAATAATATATAGCACAGTCTCACACGATTGATATCACAATAGTTGTTCCGGAAGGGAATCGACACGGATGACGAATCACCGAGGAACGTCCCATGAGGATGGCGACGAGAAGAAGATGATCGTGCCCTGTGAGATTAACACAAGCGTTAATGGAAACACACCGGAAGGTTTTCCGGCGGAGCCCACTCCAACGCTCAAGTCAGGAACAAGAATTCTTTCAGGAGGACGACGAGGAAACAAGATTTTGTTGAGTTCGGAAACCCCCCCCCCTACCTGGACGCCGAAGCACCTTATATACCTGAGGGCTTGGTCACATGTGTCTCCACGTTCCCCTCCACGCTCCCTAATCGTCAGTTATGTGATAACTTTTAGGTAACGATCGCTGCGAACATTAAGGCCTTAATTGCCACGTGTAGCGAACAATAATTATCTGATGACTTTCTTGATCTGAAAAGAGGAACAGCTACTTGAAGTAGGGTTATCTGATGTATTGATATTCGGGCTCCACTCTCCCGAGTTCGTCTCGGGGTTTTCTCTCCCGAGCTGACCTCGGGGCCTTCCTTTGGTGTACCAAGAGAGTCACGAGAACCTATCGCCCAGTCTGACCTCGAGCGTCTGTCATCTCGAGGTGGTCTCGGGAGCTTGAAGCCCGGCTTGACCGCGGGTGTTTGTCCTCCCGAGGTGGTCATGGGAGCCTGCCGCCCGGCCTAACCTCGGGCGTCTGTCCTCCCGAGGTGATCTCCGGTGCCTGAAGCCCGAGTGACCTCAGGCGTCTGCCCTCCTGAGGTCGTCTCGGGAGCCTGCAGACCGGCCTGATCTCGGGTGTCTGTCCTCCCGAGGTGGTCTCAGGAGCTTGACCTTGATCTTCAGGTTTAGTGACCCTAACACGTAGCTTCACGTGTCAATCCTGGGATGCTCAACCTCATCACAAGTCTCCCCCTTCAAGTCTAATCGAAGGAAGTATGGCTGACTGATTAGACTAATGATGTAACGAAGGGTAGCTACAAATTTGTGGGTCCATATATCCATTATTTCTCCTTTGGCAGCTTGTTGGGTCCGAGGAATCGAAACATTCATCCCTTGGCCCGAGGTAATCTTTTGAATTAGTCCAAAAGTCCCTGTGAGTTTCGAGGCGCGACAATGATAGCTGTCTATCACCCATTAAAAGTGTATGGAGTCTCTTAATGGCGACAAAACTTCTCGGCGAATGTAGCCTTGCCATGTGTTCAGATCTTTTCTTCGCAATCTCCTGTTCATACGCGCTGCAAGGCCATACCAAACGACAGCCTTAAAGAGAGGCGACGCCTCGAGATGGGTGGTAATCACTGTCCACGTGTCATGCCCCCATTCTTCGCACGAGGACGGCTTCTTCTCTATAAAAAAGGGATGGTGAAAACGTTCGTCCGCCTTCTTGTATCGTCGATTAGCAGAGTTTGCGCACTCTATTCCCGTTCGCTAGAATTCTACCTTGTTAAGGCTTCTTCTTCACTTGTAAGTTCTCTTCTTCTCCCATCTTCTTCTCCTTATCTCATTAGAAGTCATGGGCAAGGAAAGGAAGAAGGACCAAAGTAGGAAGGAGAAATCGGAGAGGGAGGAGGCGTGCCAACCGGAGTGGTGCAAAGCCACTTCCTCTAGGGATAAGTCGGAGACCCTCCAAGCCGCCTGCGAAGTGTACGACATTCCAACGGACTTGGAGGTGAGGTCCCTAGGGTAGATCAGTCTCCAATGGAACCTCCTCTAGGGGTTTCACCTTCTTCCTAGGGCAAGTAGAACTAGGACTTCACTTCCCTCTTCCTCCTTTGTTCATGAGCATATCCTTGTATTTCGATATTCCTCTTCATCATATGGCTCCCAACGCCTTTGCCTAGATGGGCGGGGTGTTTATCCTTTTCAAACTTTTTGAAATTCCCTTGACTCCACACTTTTTCCATTTTTTCTTCCTCCCCACCCTGGCGTCTAGGGGGGTCTTTAGCTTCACATCTCGTCTCAGTCATAGGTTCATAGGGAGTCTTCCTTCCTCCCACAAGGGATGGAAGGAACGTTTCTTCTTCATTCAACTTCCTCAGCGCCCCTTCAACCCCATTCGGTGGAGGGAAAGCTTACCAACCATCCCAGAGCTAGGCGACTTCCAGCAGGATTCAGGCTATCAGCGGGCTAGGGGTATTCTGGCCGGTATGGAGTTCAGCAGCCCCGACCTAGTGCAGTGTGAGGAACTCATGTACCGGCCTGGCTCAACTCTAAATCCACCAGCATAAGTCACAGCCTCGGTAAGCTTATACTTTTGTAGATGCTCGTTAATTCTAACTAATGTTTTGTTGTTTTTATATTGCAGAGGACGTCATGCTATCCCGGGCGATGAACCGTCTCCATAAATGGGAGCAGGACAATAAACAGTCCTTGGCCCCTCCTCCGGCTCCTACTGCCGTAGGGGTCGACTCGGCTGAAGCTTTAGAGGAGATGTCGGAGTAGCCCAACGACCAAGGAGCGACAGAGCGACCCATTGACCAAGAGGCTCCTGACCTGCCTGATGACCAAGGAGCCGACCCCTCCCCCATGCTCATCGAGACGGGAGGGGACAAGGAAGAGCTGGCGTCTAAAGCTGGTCCATCGACGACTGAAGCAGCCGAGAAGCCGAGGCGGAAGCAACTCGCCAAGCGGTCAGCCCTTCGGAGGAGGTTGAGAAACATTACACCTCCCGAGCTTCCAACAATCGCCGAGGAGGAGTGTTGGACCTTGGATGGCTAGAGAGGGGGGGTGAATGTAGCCAGACACAAATCCTTGTTTTCTTTTAAGTTTCTGCACTTAAGAGTTAGGCAGCGGAAGACAATTGCAGAAACAGAAACAACAAACAACAAACAACAAACCAAAACAAAGAAAAGCAAACCGACGCTAACACCGCGATGTACAAGGTTCGGGGATAACTTGCCCCTACTCCTTGGCGTGCCCGTGAGGTGGGTGATCCCTTGATCGTCGGCAGATCAAGCCCCGGTGAACACCGGATAAGATAGAGTTTCCTTCTCGGTGGAGAAACCTCTCCACAGATCTCACAGATGATTGAACTTGAGTACAAGAGATCACACAAGAAGGAACACTCACAAAGATCTCACAGGAATGCAACAAGATCGCTCAAGCACAAAGCAACAGAGAGCACAACCCCACAGCAAAAACTTCACTCATTTTTCTGTCTTCCTTGTTATCGCTCCTCTACTTCCAGCCTCGTCTTAAGCCTCTGCTCCCATCACCAAGCTCTCCATCAGCATCCACTGAAGCCACAGCCTGACCCCCTGACTTCCTAAGCACTCAGTCCACTGAAGACCCTCTCTAGCTAAGCCTCTGTCAGTTGCCAGCTGCTCTCCAGACTCTGTTGAGACCTGAAACAAGGAAACAGCCAAACCTGCTCCAAGGAAAGCCTCCCATTGACTCTCCTCTAATGTTTGAATCAACCCTGTAAAGCCTGCACACTCCAATAGAAGCTTAGCAACTCATATCAAACATAATCAGCAATGTATCAGAGAATCGACAGAGAAAACAGTCGCGATCAGAGCTTCTGACAACGTATTTGAATTAAGGTTCTGCTCCTGATAGGTCACCAGACCGATCAGGAAGGATCCTGATCGGTCACCAGACCAATCCAGCAGTCTTCTGCACACTTCTGATTGGTCCCCAGACCTATCCAGCAGTCTGCTACACACTCCAGATTGGTCCCCAGACCAATCAGGCTCCAGCCTGACCGATCAGGAGTCATCCTGATCGGTTATAGTGAGAACCTTGCGACAAATGATCGTTCACTAGACCGATCTGAACAGTATCCCTGATCGGTCACCAGACCGATCAGGAGCTGATCATTAAGGTCCCCAAAACCTACTAGATGCTCCCTGATCGGTCACCGGACCGATCTGGAGCAGATCAGCAGGTGAACTGTATGCTCCCTGATCGGTCACCAAATTGATCAGCCATCGCTGGATCGGTCACCAGACCGATCCACAAAGGAGCACCGTGCCAACTTCCCTGATCGGTCACCAGACCGATCCTGGCAAGCCCAAATGCACTCTAAGTCACGAGAACAAGCCTCCAGCCCTTCTCTGACTCGTGCCATGCCCAGCTTCACTCACTGGGACTTCAACCTAGCCCTCCAAGCTAGGACCTGGATTCACTCACCAGGGTTTCGATCACCCGGCTTCATTCATCGGGACCCGGCTTCACTCACCAGGATTTCAACCTAGCTTCACTCACTAGGATTTCAATCACCTGGCTTCACTCACCAGGACCCGGCTTCACTCACCAGGATTTCCATCACCTGGCTTCACTCACCAGGACACGGCTTCACTCACCAGGATTTCCATCACCTGGCTTCACTCACTAGGACCCAACTTCACTCACCGGGATTTCCATCACCTGGCTTCATTCACCAGGACACGGCTTCACTCACCGGGATTTCATCCAACCTAGCCCTCCATGCTAGGACCTGACCCTCCAAGCCAGGACTTTTCCACACCTAGCCCTCCAAGCTAGGATTTTTCACACCTAGCCCTCCAAGCTAGGGTTTCATCCAACCTAGCCCTCCAAGCTAGGACCTGACCCTCCAAGCCAGGATTTTTCACCTAACCCTCCAGTTGGGACTTTTCACCAACCCTCCAAGTTAGGACTTTTCACCTAGCCCTCCAAGCTAGGATTTTCTACACCTAACCCTCCAGATTTGAATTTTGTGTCCAGTCCCCGACTAGGACTTAATCCCAATTCGTTCAACCAAACTTAAATCAAAACTTATATGTTGTCAACACCAAAACAACAATCATGGTCAGACTGCATCAATAATCTCCCTCTTTTTGTTGTTTGACAATCCGATTTAAGTTTTGGGCATTAATGATCAATTGAAGGCAGTTCAATTATCGTAAGGGAATCAAAATCCTCCCCCTACAATAACCCTAAACTTAATCAACCATTTTCTCTCCCTTTGTCAAACATCGAAAAGGGTATGGTTATTAAGTTTGAACATACCTCCCCCTCAAACACGGGTCTCTCCCCAAACCCAAAATAATCAAAGGATAATTTTTGAATTGCATATGAAGACATGTACAGAATAATATCATGGTCAAACATGTATATGTTTCATATGACAAGTAGGTCAAAGGATGATTTTGGAATTGCATATGAGAGGCATATACCATAAATGTATCATGACAACAATGTATATGCATCATATGACAACAATTATTGCAGTTCCATCAGACTGATGATCGATACAGAAAAATTTCTGATTTATCTATGAACGATCAATTTTCAAAAAAATTTCTGTAATTCTAATTCGTACAAGATCGGACTGCATTAACACTTGGACTTCCATGTGAAGACATATACAGAAGTATATCATGGTCAAATACATATATGCTTCATAGGACGAGTAAGGAATATCACTGTATCTGAAACATAGTCCTGATTGGTCTCCGTGATCAACCAGGTCTGTTGATTATGTGATACAGAAGTATATCTGATTAGTCTGGGGAGCGATCAGATTTCAGAAAAATTTCGAAAACTCTGATACATTCCTGATCAGACTGCATTAACAATTTGCATTCCAAAACAAAGGTGTAGACTCCATTAATATTCGTCATTTCAGAAAAATTTCTGAAACATAACATTAAGACCAAGAGTCATGACTCAACAAACCTTTTCTTATGGAGTTGAAAATTTCAACATAGGTTTGTATCAAAAAGGTATTAGGTTTTGTTCCAAGTATCATAACCATCCTCCTACTACTCAGTTCTACTGATACTTCATCAAAATTGATGAAGGGGGATCGGTCTGAGGAGTGGTCTGATACAAATTTGGAACGATCTGGAAGTTCTTTGGACAGAATTGATCCGATCGGTCACCAGTCCGATCAGAGAGACCCCTGATCGGTCACCAGTCCGATCAGAGAGACCCCTGATCGGTCACCAGACCGATCAGGGTGAGTCCTGATCGGTCGGTGGACTGATCTGGGTTGACACAGAAAGGTTACTGAAACTTCTTTGTTCTAATCAGATTTTAGAAACGAAAGTTTCAAAAATCAGATATGTTTCGGTAACTTGTTTGTTTCACCTTTTAACCATTCCCAAGCCCTAATACAATTAGTTTTAATCCCATTGGTCCTAAAGGGTTTCCCTTAACCAAAAGTCATCCCTCAAATCAAAATATCAGATTTCCAAAACATGATCAAATTTCCAAATTTGAATCAGTTTGTATGTTTATAACACGTTTGTTTTAACTAATTGAAATCAAATTTGTATCAATTCCATAATCCTAATTCCCATCAAGATTCAAGTATCTTTATGAAAACTCAAAAACATATTTGTATCACTTTCAATGAATGCTCAATTATGTTCTAAGCATGATCATGTTCACCAAACAAAATCCCTTAAGAAAAATTTAAGCCTAAACCTTAAGCTCATGTTCTTGTCTATTGATGCCTTATCATTACAAATTATGTGTTGATATTTTCTTAGCATGCATTCATGTTGTATAACACATACAAGAAAATCATGGCATACTCAACTAGGGTTTTTTTTAAAAAAACTTAAGCCTTAGATATATCATAAGTTATTGCAAAAATCAACTGTAGTTTTGATATTTTGGCTAACTTCTAGATTTATAGTGAACTATAAATTACAGCAAGATAACTAACCATCCTAGGCAATCCATAGTAGGAAGTGTGTATCAAATTCATGGTTTCAATCAAGTTTGTATCAAAACGAAGCATAGTATAATGTCGACAGGAAACTACTCATGCTCCTTTGATCACAACGAGTTCATCATCAAAAAGTTGTACTTTACTAATAAGAAAGTTCACAAACATGTATCTACATTGTGTAGGGAATTCAAGTTTTCAATTGATGTAAATCTAATTGCCTACATTGTGTACATGGTCATCAATTAATTTGAGGAAGTGATAAGCACATCCCTAACTAGGAATGGCTACATGTTTGGAGTATCAAATATCAACCACCCATATTGATAGATGCTCCCCCTCAACCCATGCTTATACAATTCTAAAGATAGAAGTTTTAGGTACCCAAATTTTGGGACCTAATACATCAACAATGCAAGACTTTGGCACCCATGCCTTAGTCATTTTCTTCTTACGTCCATGAACCCTAGAATCATTTGGTGGTCTAATACGAGTTCTAGACATTAATGATACAAAGGTTGGTTCTTTAGGTCGGTAACCTATACCGGCCTTGTTGTAAACCGCCCTTTGGGAGTTAAGAACCATGTCTAGGGTTTTTGAGCCAATTGAGAATTTCTCAAGAATAGTCTTGAGATTTTCAATTTCACTCCTCAAAGTTTTATTGTCATTCTCAAGGGTCTTAACATGCGAGTCATCATGAAAATCATTAACATCCTCCATCCTAGAGGATTTCAATTCTTCTACTTCCAATTTCAACAATTTAACTTTGTTCTTGGATTTTTTTAAGCAACCTAGCTAGACAAGCAATGGTTCTATAGCACTTATCTAACTCAGGAGAGATTACCTCTTCATCATGTAGCGACCCGCCTTCTCTACCTTCAGACGGATCGTTACTTCTCTCTTTACTTCTCGACTTAGATACATGACTAAAAATGCGAAAATCTTTTTTTTTTAAACTTTTAAATTCATCTAACAATCATATTCTAATTTAAGCAATCATGCATATTAACATATCACACTTACTATCTCGAAAGCTCGCAATTGGTACACTTGAAGCTTGCCTCGCCCAACTCAAACTGCAGGTATCAGTCGACTGATACTGTATCAGTCGACTGATACTGTATCAGTCGACTGATAGGCCTGTAATTCGAAACTCAGGTTTCGGCCAGTTACTTCACAGCTCCTCCAAACCTATAATTTCGAGCCATATGGAATCATGACACCATTTCTACACTCTATGACAGTTTTCTAATGAGTTTAGCCAATCAAAACGAATCCATAAACTTGAAATTTGGACTTTTGCGGAAGAAAATAAACTATTCAAGATATATGAACTTTAACACTAAAGTTTGTACCAATCTTGACTTCTATACATTCATAATACCAAATACATGTTCTATGACCTTGCTAAAGCATTATGAAATGTGAATGCAACTTTTCTAAACATTTATAAGCAATAAAACTTAATTCAAAGAGAATTTGATACTATCTTGGCACATGTGTCTATTTTCCTAACAAAGTATCAATATCTCCATCTACTCACATTTCCACTCATCTAATGCAAGCATAAGAATATATAAGCTAAATGAAATGACATGAAATCTTTACTCTAAGAAATTGAGCATGTAAAACTGTCCAAAACTCAAATGTTCGCTAAACTTTATAAGCAAGAACTTGAAATTCAAATGATCTATAACATTGTGAATTAATAGCTAAATTGTCTTGCGCCAAAGATCTCTCCATAATCAGCCACCACACACACTCTACTCAGCACCGCCTCATCGTCTTCCTTCAGAATTGCTTGCCTTTATCTTTATCTGCAATAAGAGGAAATGCAACTAGTAAGCAAAAAGCTTAGTAAGTACTATCTAGCTCACAAAAACTCGAAATATGCAAACATGCTTCTAGATCAAACTGAACATCATATGAGATACTAATATGCTTGAAAGAAAAACTAAGGACATGTATAGCTCAAAACATGCATACTCAAGCAATAATAAATCTCATTTTACTTTTCTTGGCTCAACTTGGAAACTTTAGCTATTCTTTAACTTTTTGAAAACTCTTTAAATTTTCGAAACTTTGCTAAAGCATATACTTGAAAATAATAATCACTTGGATCCACTGAAGACGTAAGTACCATCTCATATGCGCGTTCCCTAAAAGGTTGGGGTAGCGAGCCACCAATCCTAATAGAGCAGACCTTGGTCTACCAGGGCCAAGACCTTGGAATTGGACACCTGGATTTCTTTAACGACGCCCTTGGACGCCGGGTACTGGCCTTATAAAATAAAATAGCTTTTCTTTCTTTTCTTTCTTATCTGTAAATGCCTTGGCATTTTCTGGAGCACCTTGCGTGCTAAATCCCTAAGTCTTGACTTTTGGGGATTTCTTAAGGCCTTGGCCTTTTCTTTTCTTATCTTTATCTTTTCTTTTCTTTTCTCATAGCTTTTCTTGGACCCTAAACTCACATAGGGTATTAATCAACATATATAAGCATATAATGAACTAAGATCACATGCAAAAACTCAAACAACAAGGAAATATCTCTTTTAAAAATTTTTAAAGGAAATTCTCGCGGGAAAACCGTCTCTTACTGCAGGTGAGCAGTACTTACATTGATATCTTGGACTTACAACCAAGATTGACGTCTAGAGCTCGGAAGAAACTTGAGATCTCGGAGAATTCTTCACGCCTACGCGTTCCTCTCGTCGTGGGGATCCCGAATATAGGAATATCTCTTGGAGGAAAGCCTTGGCCGGCCCTCTAGGGCTTGGTGTGGCGTGCGCACAAGAGAGGAGAGGGAGAGGGGTCGGCGCAACCTTGGGAGAGGGAGAGGGTTTGAGAGAGAATAAAACTTCTCTCTTTAATAACCTATTTATACCTATGGGGCGGATCGACCTAACTGCCCCTTAAATATCCTTCTCTCCATCCCTCGTTGTGCTTGATACCCCTAGCCCAGCCGGTTGCGAGCTTGTGTGGTCTCGCGGTGGTCGCGGGTTCGATCCACCCGCTGCACTTAATTGGTTTTTCCATTTTTTTTTCCTTTTTTTTCTTTTTCCAAAAATACCAAACGGACTCGGAAAATTCCATAAAAATACTCTAAAAATTCCTAAAAATATCTAGAATATTTCTAAACCATTTCTAAATAATTCTAAGGACTTTAAGAACTAAAAATGGAAATTTTGGGGCGTTACACATCATCCGAAGATGATGAAGGCGTGGTTGAGGAGCTTGATTCGTCTCCACTCTCCTCTTCATTTGAATCCTCTATGGCCATGAGGGCACGGTGATGAGTGTACTTCTCCTCCTCTTCTTCTTCGGATGAACTAGAGGACGATTCATCCCATGTGGCCCTCAAGGCCTTCTTTTTCTTCTTTGATTTATCCTTCTTCTTCTTGTTGTTGTCACCTGCCACTAAGGCAATACCTTTCTCTTTTGAACTTTTGTTAGAGATCTCATGTAGTTCCATTTCACAAAATAGATCTTCTAACTTGACACAAGATAAATCCTTGGACACTTTGTAAGCATCCACCATGGATGACCACAAGGCGTTCCTAGGAAAAACTTTGAGGGCATACCTTATAAGATCTTGGTTCTCTACCTTCTCATTAATGGAGTGGAGACCGTTGAGGATTTCTTTGAATTGTCCATGGAGTATACTTACAGTTTTATCCTCTTCCATGGACAGATTTTGGAGTTGGCTGAGAAGGAGGTCCTTCTTGGCAGCCCAGGTGTCTTGAGTGCCTTCATGGAGCTCAATTATCTTGCTCCATAGGTCTTTAGCACTTGTGAAGGGACTGATAAGCACCATTTTATTGATTATTTTAATTGCTAAAATCCATGTTTGACCCATGTTTTTATTGCTTAATTATGATTTTACCCTAGGTTTTGGAACTTTAGCTTATTTTGGACTTAATTGCAAATTTACATTAAATTGGATTAATTGGCCACTAAAATTTGGATTTATTTTTGTAGGCACCAAAGGTTCAAGGACCTAGGGCATATTGGGTCAGATTTGAGTCGGATGTGAACCGGATCGAACTATCAAGCCTACGATTAATCCGGGCCGTCCGATTCAAGAGCGGCTAGATCTGAGCCATCCGGGACGATCTGAAGCAATCCGAGCTAGGGTTAGGGTTGATCAGGCTATATGATCAAGATCTGAAGATTTCATCCCAATCAGAGCAAGATCAACCGTTGGATCAAGCAAGGAGGGCTCTAGAGCGTCCATTCACAGATAGAGTTGATCTGGACCATCCGTTGGACATCTGGAGGATCCGAGCTACCACAAGGCAGATCCTGACCCCAGATCATCATCATAAAAGTTTGGCTCCAATCAGAGCAAGATCTACCGTTGGATCTCCTCCGATCAATCTGAGCCGTCCATTGGTTATTATTTAAGGAAAATCACGCAGCAGCTGTTCTGGTCGCGTCTCCGCCGCAGCAGCTTCGTCTTCTTCAGTTTTCTTCCATTTCTTAGCTTAGTTCTTCATCCAAAGGGGCGCGACCCCTCAAATCTTTCATCAAGGCAAGGGTTAGGTCAGTATAGAGAGTCTCAGTGAGGTTTCCGATTGAAGTTTTGCTCAATAGAGAAGCTGCGCGAGGTCTCGGCAGTTTCACTATCCAAATTCAGCGAACTCAGCTGTGATCCATTCCACTGCATCCGAGCTGACCAGAGGGGTTCCCTGGAAGGTCTCGGTCATTCCCTAATCAAGATCGCAAGCCACTACAGTGAGTTTGAAGGATTCGGAAGCTGATTTCAGTTTGAGCAGAAATCTGATCAGATTCGGTAGCAGAGGCAATTTGCACTGATTTGTGGAGCTTGCGGGTCCGAGGTTCTCCCTTGATTGACGACCAAGGAGCTCTTGAGTTGAGGAATGGTTGAGGAGTAGTTTAGATAGCAAATTTTCAATGTTTTTAGCTGTAAATTTCCATTTCTGCTGTCTGTTCTGTTTTTGCAATTCGTTTCAGATTCGTTGCTTGGTTTAATTCATTGTTTCAGCTGTAATTAGGTTTTAAATCTTCAAGTCAATTAGTTAGTCAGCTTATTTAGTGATCTATTAGTTTAAACTTCAGTTTGATTCTGTTTAAAACCTTGCGTGCCAATTCCTTGTCGCGTGCCAGTTTTCTGATTTTTCTTCAGTGCGTATCAGCTGTAGTTTCTGAAATTTCATCTTGCATTTGCATTTCTTAGTTTGTTTCACATGTAGTGTGTTAATTTAGTTGAGTTAAGTTGTTTCGCTTTTAGTTTCCTTTCTGAATCTTGTGTTGTTTGGACATCCTGCGTTTCCTGCACATGTTGAATTTCAATTTGGTTTTCTGCAGTTCAGCTTCAAATTGTGCCATTCAGATTTAATTTCCGTAATCCCCAGCTTCTCATTTCTGAGTTGTGTAAATAAAGCCTTGCATTGGAACTTTATGGCAATCGAATTTCAGTTTTCTGTATGATTTCTGAATCCAAATTCCTGCTGCACTGAATTTCTGCATTAGACTCTGCAATTACTGCAATTTTGTATCAGTTCAACCATTCGGCAGCTCCGATTCAGCTGAGTTTTAGCCTCAATTCCTACATTTGCAATCAATTGAATTGAGTTTCTTAGGAATCGTATGTGAATATTAGCATGGAGCAACAGATATCAGTTGTTGTTTGGTTTTGGCATCCAATTTAGATGCTGAATTTTACATGAAACTCTGCATTGCATCTCTGCATACATGTACATCTAATTCTGCATGTATCCTGCGAGTGTATCAAGTTAGCCTCATCCTTGGCACAAAAGCTTCGGCTTGGCACAAAAGGTTTCCCTGCAATCACTTTATTTCTGCAGTAAAGTCACTAATTTCTGCACCTTGAATCACTGCACTTCTATTTCTGTACTTCATCAGTCATTTCTGCCGAGGTTGTTTCTAAATTGACCTGTATTTGGATGCCGCAATCCTTCCTTCGATTCTGAGCATCAATTCACTAATAGCCTTACTTTCCTAGCTGAAGTTTCTGAATTTCCAGTTTCACCTCTGAATTTCGGATTGAGTTCTGCACATGAAGAATTCAGTCCCAAGTAGGTCAGTTTAGGTGTTATTGGTTTCGAAAGTTGTGTCAAAAGAACCTTCGAACCTTTACATCTTGTTTGACACTAGATACCACACTCGAAGTCAGCTTACCTCATTTCTTTTGCATTTGGCACGCAATGTTAATGTATTGGCACTGATCTTGTATGAATTTATTTCAGCATGCATTCAGCTCATTATTTCTGAATTTTGTGTCGAGACCCAATCTGCCATTTAGTTTTATTCTCTGCACTTTCAGTTAGTAATGCTGATAGTGTATCAAGTGCAGCCTCATGTCTGATTTGGATCAAGATTAACACATCTCGTAGTTACTTTTGTGTTCGAGTTCACCATGCATTGTTAGTTTCAACAAGTGATCAGCAATTGCAATTTTTGCCTCTCATTTAGTTTTCATTCTTGGTTGAAACCCAAAACCCAAATTACATTCGAAACCCGAAATTCTCAAACGACACCCAAATACAAGCGCGAATCAAACACTACAACTAGTCCCCGAGAAAAATACGACCTGTGGCCCCTATATTACATTTTCATGCTTCTGATTGTAAAAGGGTTACCAGCATTTCATTGATTATTTAAATTTGATGAGCCCATATATTTCGTGACAAATTAAACTAGTAGATTTGGGCTCGATCAAATTTTTCAACCTTGATTAGTTGGTCCTTGGTCAACCCACATTGCAATGTTACCACCGCTTTAGCATCAGCATCACCTTTCTGGATTTGATCTGCCGACCAACTTAAGAAGTCAATCTCTTTTCCCTCAGCATCATTAGGAGTGGAAAAACCTTCCTTGCCCGCAAACCACATGCTGAGGTTAGTTTTGAGGTAAAACTCCATCTTCGACCTCCAATATGGAAAATCAGTGCCGTCGAAGAGTGGAGGACGGCTGGTGCTAAACCCTTCTCTTCCCATGACCATCATTGTTAGCTCTCGGATGTTAAGCCATTGAAGTAAAGCCCCAAGCTCTGATACCACTTGTTGGACCTTGGATGGCTAGAGAGGGGGGTGAATGTAGCCAGACATAAATCCTTGTTTTCTTTTAAGTTTCTGCACTTAAGAGTTAGGCAGCGGAAGACAATTGCAGAAATAGAAACAACAAACAATAAACCAAAACAAAGGAAAGCTAACCGACGCTAACACCGCAATGTATAAGGTTCGGGGATAACTTGCCCCTACTCCTTGGCGTGCCGTGAGGTGGGTGATCCCTTGATCGTCGGTAGATCAAGCCACGGTGAACACCGGATAAGATAGAGCCTCCTTCTCGGTGGAGAAACCTCTCCACAGATCTCACAGATGATTGAACTTGAGTACAAGAGATCACACAAGAAGGAACACTCACAAAGATCTCATAGGAATGCAACAAGATCGCTCAAGCACAAAGCAACAGAGAGTACTATCCCACAGCAAAAACTTCACTCGTTTTTCTGTCTTCCTTGTTATCGCTCCTCTGCTTCCAGCCTCGTCTTAAGAGTTAGGCAGCTGAAGACAATTGCAGAAACAGAAACAACAAACAACAAACCAAAATAAAGGAAAGCAAACCGACGCTAACACCGCAATGTACAAGGTTCGGGGATAACTTGCACCTACTCCTTGGCGTGCCCGTGAGGTGGGTGATCCCTTGATCGTCGGCAGATCAAGCCCCGGTGAACATCGGATAAGATAGAGCCTCCTTCTCGGTGGAGAAACCTCTCCACAGATCTCACAGATGATTGAACATGTGTACAAGAGATCACACAAGAAGGAACACTCACAAAGATCTCACAGGAATGCAACAAGATCGCTCAAGCACAAAGCAACAGAGAGCACTACCCCACAGCAAAAACTTCACTCATTTTTTTGTCTTCCTTGTTATCGCTCCTCTGCTTCCAGCCTCGTCTTAAGCCTCTGCTCCCATCACCAGGCTCTCCATCAGCATCCACTGAAGCCACAGCCTGACCCCCTAACTTCCAGAGCACTCAGTCCACTGAAGACCCTCTCTAGCTGAGCCTCCGTCAGTTGCCAGCTGCTCTCCAAACGCCGTTGAGACCTGAAACAAGGAAACAGCCAAACCTGCTTCAAGGAAAGCCTCCCATTGACTCTCCTCCAATGTTTGAATCATCCCTGTAAAGCCTGCACACTCTAATAGAAGCTTAGCAACTCATATCAAACATAATCAGCAATGTATCAGAGAATCTACAGAGAAAACAGTCACGATCAGAGCTTCTGATAGCGTATTTGAATTAAAGTTCTGCTCCTGATCGGTCACCAGATTGATCAGGAAGGGCCCTGATCGGTCACCAGACCGATCCAGCAATCTTCTGCACACTCCTGATTGGTCCCCAGACCTATCCAGCAGTCTGCTACACACTCCAGATCGGTCCCCAGACCAATCAGGCTCCAGCCTGATCGATTACCAGACTAATCAGGCTCCAGCCTGATCGATCAGGAGTCATCCTAATCGGTTATAGTGAGAACCTTGCGACAAATAATCGTTCACTAGACCGATCTAAACAGTATCCTTGATCGGTCAGACCGATCAGGAGCAGATCAGTAAGGTCCCCAAAACCTACTGGATGCTCCCTGATCGATCACCAGATCGATCCGGAGCAGAGCAGCAGGTGAACTGTATGCTCCCTGATCGGTCACCAGACCGATCATCCATCGCTGGATCGGTCACCAGACCGATCCACAAAGGAGCACCGTGCCAACTTCCCTGATCCATCACCAGACCGATCCAGGAAAGCCCAAATGCACTCTAAGTCACGAGAACAAGCCTCTAGCCCTTCTCTGACTCGTGCCATGGCCAGCTTCACTCACTGGGACTTCAACCTAGCCCTCCAAGCTAGGACCTGGCTTCACTCACCAAGGTTTCAATCACCCGGCTTCACTCACCGGGACCCGGCTTCACTCACCAGGATTTTAACCTAGCTTCACTCACTAGGATTTCAATCACCTGGCTTCACTCGCCAGGACCCGGCTTCACTCACCAAGACCCGGCTTCACTCACCGGGATTTCCATCACCTGGCTTCACTCACCAGGACCCGGCTTCACTCACCAGGATTTCCATCACCTAGCTTCACTCACTAGGACCCGACTTCACTCACCGGGATTTCCAGCACCTGGCTTCACTCACCAGGACCCGGCTTCACTCACCGGGATTTCATCCAACCTAGCCCTCCAGGCTAGGACCTGACCCTCCAAGCCATGACTTTTTCACACCTAGCCCTCCAAGCTAGGATTTTTCACACCTAGCCCTCCAAGCTAGGGTTTCATCCAACCTAGCCCTCCAAGCTAGGACCTGACCCTCCAAGCAAGGATTTTTCACCTAACCCTCCTGTTGGGACATTTCACCTAACCCTCCAAGTTAGTACTTTTCACCCAGCCTTCCAAGCTAGGATTTTCTACACCTAACCCTCCATATTAGGATTTTGTGCCCAGTCCCCGACTAGGACTTAATCACAATTCGTTCAACCAAACTTAAATCAAAACTTATATCGTTGTCAACACCAAAACAACAATCAGGGTCAGACTGCATCAACAAGGAGGACACGCTGCCCCTCTCCAAGCGCTTCAAGCAGATGACCCCTCCGGCTGCAGGGCATCAGACCACCATAACCGCTCCAACCAATCCCTCTAACGCGCTAAAAGTAAAGCAGGTAGTGCCAGCAGAGCCCCAGCTGACGAGTGTACGCCTGTGCCGGAAGGTCCAGGTGGCGGAGGAGGCAGCCTCTCGGGGTCCTCAACCAATGCAGCTAAGGGAGGCCTCTGCCGAGGGTCCTACTGTAACGCCCGAAAATTGTCGAAACTAATTTTAGAAATATCTTAGAATTTATTCCGAATTTATGGATATTTTTATAGAATTTTTCCATAAACGAAAGTGTCAAAAAGGGATAAAAAGGAAAAAAATGTTAAGTGGGATTTGATCCCTTAACCTACGCTGTGAGAGGAGAAAGGGCGGACCAACTGGGATGGTTTGCTTTTGTTGAAATAGATTAAGGGAAACAATAGATAAGGTGATATTAGTTAAATTCGCCCCCCATAAGTATAAAAGAGAGAGTTACAAGTTTTAGGTTAATTTCCTTCCAACCCAGCGACGCCGACGCCCTCCCTCACGCACGCGACCCCTCCTCTCGCCCTCTCTCTTGCCCAAGACAAAGGAGAAGCCAAGGGAAGGTCTCAAGAGGCCCTATTCTCTACGAGAATTCTCGTAGACGCGAGGAGAACGTCAAGGAGCAAGAAGAACGTCGAAATTCGACGTTCCCTCGGGAATTTCAGATTTTATTCGTAAGGAAAACCTAGCGCAGGATGTAAGTATCCCTCACCTGCAGTATAAGTAGTTTCGATTGACGTTTCGTATGTTTTATTTCCTTATATGTATGTCCTACGATTAGAAATCGTGGATTATGAATAAGCACGTTGTATTAACCCTTCAGATTAGTTTTAGAGTCTGAAGGTATCCCTGGATGGGCTTGAGTGCACTTACCCTTCAGTTTCGGGTTAAGGAGCACGTTCGAGTGCCCAGGGAGCGACTTTAAAAGAAAAGAAAGGGTTAAGTCGCAAGGTGTTTGTTAAATTGTTAGTCAGCTAATGCTATAGAAAGCATTAAAGAATAGAAATTCTTGCTTCAGTTATGATTGGGACCAAGGTCCAGTGGGATGGGCTCCTAGTTGCCCCTAGGTTTAGATAACCTAGTAAAAGCAAGAATCAGAAGAGAAAAAGAAAAGTATAAAAGAACTATTTTATTTTCAGTTGGCATTGTACCGGACTTTGGTCCAGGGATAGGCTCCAAGTTGCCTCTAGGTTTAGATAACCTAGTATGGGATGGGCTCCTAGTTGCCCCTAGGTTTAGATAACCTAGTAGAACCCTAATGGATTCGGGATTTGCTACCTCGGGTTTATTAGGGATGCGCGCACAGTTGGTACATTGCCGGGCCTACAGTAGTTGATTATTACTTTCACCTACTATATGTATTTAGTTTCAGAAATTTATATTAGCATGTGGTGAATTTAATAATTAGTTTTATGTTAGTTAGTTTCAGTTTCAGTTCAGATATGTACGCCATGCTATAATTTACTTTTCAGTTTTAGTTCAGTATGTGTCATGTCTCAGTTATATGTCATGACATTCTATGATATGTATTTTAGCATGAGCCTAGCATGATTACTTATGGATATGAGCATGTATTTGCATAGCATGTTTTACAAAAGCATAATTCGAGTTTTTTAGTTTTGTGAGGCTAGATGGTACTTACTAAGCTTTATGCTTATTAGTTTGCATTTCTTATACTGCAGATACAGGTAAAGGAAAGCACTAGTAGCGGAGGCGGCGGGCTTGATGCAAAGTGTGTGTGATGGTGGAGTTGGAATAAAAGTCTTCCGAACTTGCAAAGCATAGGAATAGTCTTTATTATGTTTCTTTTAGTTTTCCGCAATAGGTTATATGAACCATGTATGAACTTAATTAGACTCGTTATTTGTGGTGCCTAGTATATTAAAGTAGTTTATTTACATGTGTTAATACTTGCTTAGCGAATGTTGAATGATATGAGTTACTACTTGCAATATGGTAATTTAGATCCATGCTTAAGCTTTAGAGATAAGAACTTGATACTTTTGATTTACATGCTAAATACATAGGATATGCTTGTTTTAAGATATATGCACCATATAGAATGACATGTAGTAGCTAAGAATGCCCTTAGATATGAATGATGAATGGTTTCAATAAGAAGTGGATACGAAATTGGCACGTTTATGTTATTGCTTCTACATGTCGTTTTTATGATTTCTAAGTTGCTATACATGCTAGAAACCCTCCAAAAACATGTAATAAATGTCTTAGAATAGTCATGAACTTTATTTATGTCATTCTGCTTGTTAGATATGATTTTGGTACATTGTGGCTCAAGTTTGGTAAATTCTAGCAAATCTGAAAACTGGGATTTCAGAATTACCAGTCAACTGGGAAAATACCAGTCGACTGGTATCGGGCACAGAAACATTCTGTGGCCCGACCAGTCGACTGGCATATAGCAGTCGACTGGTACTATGTAAAACAAAACTGGTGTAGAGCAGCTGGTTAGTGCTTTAGCCATGCAACCCAGAGGTTGGGGGATCGAATCTTGCCAAGATAATAAATTAAAAGTCTTGCTTTATTTTGGGCTAGTCAGTACTTTCAACATGTTTATGAATTGTTAGTTCAGTAAATAGTAAAATAAGAAATTTTAAAATTCTCCCAGTTGGTTTAGCATTATAAGAAATCATTAATTAGTCAGTTAGTCAGTTAGTTAGTAGCGATCCGCCTTAAAGCTTAGTACCAGAAGGCCGGTCGTTACACCTACTTCCGAGGGAGCGTCCAGCTCTGAGGAGGACGTCCCGAGCCCCTCGATAGTGCCCTCGAAGCACCTGCCTGTTAGTGATATGAGAGAAGTGTCCTAAGGCAATCGTCTTATGATTGTAAACATTTATTTTAATAAATGATAATTTACTATTTGAGTATACATGTTTGTGTATTTGATTGGGATCTTAAACTCATCTACTGAATGTCCGCAATACAATTCACAACATAAGAGAATTTGTGATGGGATCACAACTAGTGATTATCTCTAAATGTGCAATTGTAAAGTATTGAAAATATCCCTAGTCGATGAATTGATAAAAACGGACACTATTAATTCTATTGAGACTAGCATGGGTTATTCTCTAATCAGCTGATTCTCACTGGCTGGTGACATTGGGATGTCCAGAGATAAACATGAATGCTAGTTAAGGGAACTAGTTCATTGGAGTGACTGACTGTAAAACTTCACATGGTAGTCTATACATAGACAGGTCAGTGAAGTTATTACCGCAGCTTAAGAGCGATGTTCCTTTGACTTACGGTGTTCAAGTCATCTTGGTCATGGAGACTTATACTTTAACATCTTAAGCAAGCATCTCCAAGGAGGTGTAGACCCAGGATGGTTGGGTATAAGCCGAAGTGCCCGAAGATGTTTGAACAGCCTACAAAGGGTTCACCACTCCTTGCGAGGAGATGTATACCCAGGCCTATCGTCGGATTGTTACTCAAAGCCTCTGGCCAGAGCATATCATGTTTAGAGTATGAGTCTCTTAAATACATGAGAGTAATTAGAAATCCAAAGGACGAGAAAGACACTACTTGGGCTAGGTGTGGCATAGTCAGCCTAGTAGGGACTGACACACACAGACCATGTCCTGAACCAAGTGGGTATAAGATGGTGAAGGGAATGAGACACGATTTATTAGAGCTGCTGAAGGGTTTCAGAATTTCTGAGGTCAACCGTTGATCATTCGATTAATTGGGGATCATGATGTACTACTAGGTGCCACTCATGATCGTTCTATAATTGATGAATTATAGACGGCCAACATAAATCGAAAGCCTATTTAGTCACACGCACTACGAGTAATCCGAGGGATTTAAAATGAGTTAAAAATTGGATTTTTCGATCAAGAGAAATAAGTCGAATCTGAATTTATCATAGGCGCAACGAAAGCTTAAAATGGCTAAGTCTTTTGAAGGCTTATTGGGCGAATTAAATGAGTTTAATTCGCGAGGGAAGGGCTTGGAGTGGCCGGCCAAAGAGGGTGCCCACCCTCTTTGGTTTGGCCGGCCACCAAAAAGAGAGAAACCAATTTAATTGGTTTAAATTATAAAATAAATCAAGCGCGATTTGTTTTAAAAAATTATGGATAAATAAATCTATATAAAGAAATTTATATAAAGAGATTTATGTAAAGAAATTTATATAAAGGAATTTATAGAAATTTATTCTTTTTTATGGAAATTAAAATGAACCATGGATCGGTTTATTTTAATTTTATAAAATCAATTATGAATTGATTTTTCCATGATAAGAAAAATTTTATAAATTTCTTGTAAATTTTATTCCATAATAAAAGGAGAGATGTATTTGTTTTATTATAAAATTAGTTATAATAAAATTTGGCATAAACGGAATAATTCATAAGAAAATTTATGGGATAAATTTCTTATAAAATATTCCGTTAAAGAGGAGACTTGGCAAGGGAGAGGCTACTATATAAAGGAACCAAGGCTAGGCTTGAATTCCTCAATAGAGTAATAAAGAGATTAACTCTCTCTCTCTCTCTCTAACTCTCTCCCTCTCTCTCTCTAGGGCCAGCGCCCACTTCTCTCTCTAGGGTCGGCTCTCTCTCCTCCCCTAGGGCCGGCGCACATACCTAGGGTGGCCGTGAGCTTCCTCCACCAAGAAGGTGCCAAAAAAGAAGAAGAAGAAGAAGCGGATCGCAACTCCTTCCTTCCCGGAATTTAGATTCCGTTTCTTGGTGGTTAGTTTCCTTTCTTCTCTCTTGATCTTCTAGTTGTGCCTTTAGAGAATCTAGTAGTTCTCGTCGGCACAAAACTCGTGACTTTGCGAAGTCATCCCGAAGAGAACTCGGCGTGGACGCGAATAGAGGCGGAGCTTCCAAGGGACGCTACGGTTGGATCTCGTCCCTTACTTCGTGTTACGAGAGGTACGAAGTAAATTAGTTTACTTTTGGGCAAAATTTTAATTTATGATCATGTCCACACATCATAAGGTCGCATGCTAGATACGTGGTTAATAATAATTTGAGAAATTATTTATGCTAATTCTTCCGCTGCACGTAAATATTTTAAAATTTACGAACCCGTATCCTTGTCAACATGCACCCGGTCCCAACACTGCCATCCAGCTTATCCCCCACTCCAACGATGTTGTCTCTTTAAGGAGCCAGGGTGAAGTATCGAGGAGTCGAGACAACGCGAGAGGGAGGATCTCCAGTGCCTTAGTTGGGCCCCTCGCCAACTTGCGCGAGACCCTGCTGAAGGTAAAGAGGTATTGTTTTTTGTCATAAGCTTAATCCTTTTTAATTCCTATTTTTCACTATGGCAAGCTGCTCACGACTGCCTCGTCGCGGGCGGTCAGTTATACTCCAGGCGGGAGACCGAAGCCCTGCTCCAACGAGTAGTCCAATTGGAGGCAGAGTTCTACCGTGCCCATGAGGAGAGCTTAATGAAGGCGGAGGTTAGCAGGAGCCTGCCAGTCAAGATGGAACATTACCTAGATTCCTTGCTGGCCTCCAAGTCTACTTTGTACAGCTACCGCCACCAAGAGTGTCTTCTCTCGGAGCTGACGAAGACCCTCACCCTAGAGATGGATCATCTATCTGAGGAGGTGAGACGCTCTGGGTAATGAGAGGCGCAACTGTTAGAAGATGCCGCGGGCTGCGAGGCAACTTAGAGCGAGCCCAGTCATAACTCCGAGAGAGTGCAGAATAGCTCCGAGAGGCCCAGTCGGTTCGGAACCAGCACTCATTCGAGGCGGCTGAGCTAAGGACGGGTCGGGACGCAGCTGTAGAAGAACTTCAAAAATACAAAGCTAATGAAGGGTCCCGGCGGGCAGTGTTAGAGGCGGCATTCAAGGCTAAGTTCCTCTAGTCAGATGAACTTGGCGATCTCCTAGCAAGCCAAGTGCTGAGTCGTTTGAAGCAGGGCTTCAATGGGGCAATCCAATAGATCCGGCAAGTGAGAGTCTTCAATACGGATGCTAACATTAGCTTCCACAGTGTCAATCAGGCCTGGTATGAGTTGCCACCTGAAGAGAAGAAGTTGTAGCTAGTTTTTCTCTTTTTTCCTTTTGTATCTTGCCTTTTGTTTTTTATTTCTTCCAAATGTAAGTGAAATGTAACCAAGCATTTCGAATGAAATGTCTTAACTCCATTTCCCTGAGTACTTCTGAGTATGTTCTTTTCTGGAATAGATATGTCCTTTGCCTCCTTTTCTTTTATTCTTTGGTACTTTGTAAAAATGTACTATGAATTGAGTGAAGCATGTTTGTCTTGCTAGCCTTTGACTTCTGTGCCTTGTGTATTATAAATTCACGAATGATTGTTATTCTGTACTCCGAGCTTGTGTTGTGTTTCCTCCAGCAAAGGAGCGAGCTACCGAAGCAACGAGGAGGTGACGTCTAGCTCAGCGGCTATGAGGAGAGGGTGAGGCTAAGGAAACGTCCCCCCAATGGAGGAGAGCATAGCCCCCGCCCAACGTGTACTTGATTTATGTATTTTCTTCAAGTGTGATCAATAAGGTACTCCTTATTCATAAATAAAAGGAAACTTGTCGCCCATATGTTGTGTGATCGTTTTCAAAAATTTCACTTCATGCTTGTCTTCAATGTCTGATGACTGTCGGATATAAGCTTCTCAAATAAATAAGATGTATTGTCTTTCTATATCTCGTTGCTCATCTGCTGGCATCCTCCCTCACATATATATAGGCGATATCTAATACCAAGAGAGAGACGAGAATTTAGTGTGTTGCACATCATCGGCGCAGGCAAGGACAGGACTCGACCTACTCAATAGCTTGCCAATGTCTCTTTGTTCTGAATGTCGGCATCCCTTCCTCAGGGTCATGCTTAAGGTTAGTAGCCTCTGGTCGGATATCCTCGCCCACACGACCAGGTCCACTCATCTCGGACATCTGCAACGTCATGAGATAGTAGGAGGTTATGCTCCTCCTGGTCGGGCATCCGCAGCACCGCGACCAGGCTTACTCATCTCGGGCATCCGCAGCACCACGAGATGGTAGGAGGATATGTTTTTCCTGGTCGGGCATCCACAGCACCACAACCAGGCCTACTCATCATGGGCATCCGCAGCACCACAAGATGGTAGGAGCATGTGCTCTTCCTGGTCGGGCATCCGCAGCACCACTACCAGGCCTACTCATCTTAGGCATCCGCAGCACCACAAGATGGTAGGAGGCTATGCTTCTCCTGATCGGGCATCCGCAGCACCGCGACTAGGCCTACTCATCTCGGACATCCGCAGCACCACGAGATGGAAGGAGGATATGCTCCTCCTGGTCGGGCATCCACAACACCGTGACCAGGCCTACTCATCACGAGCATCCGCAGCACCACGAGATGATAGGAGGATATACTCCTCCTGGTCGGGTATCTATAGCACCATGACCAGGCCTACTCATATCGGGCATCCACAACACCACGAGATGGTGGGAGGTTATGCTCCTCTTGGTCGGGCATCCGCAGCACCACGACCAGGCCTACTCATCTCGGGCATCCGCAGCACCATGAGATGGTAGGAGCTTGTGTTCTTCCTGGTCGGGCATTCGCAGCACCACAAGATGGTAGGAGGCTATGCTCCTCCTGGTCAGGCATCCGCTGCAACGTGACCAGGCCTACTCATCTCGGACATCCGCAGCACCACGAGATGGAAGGAGGATATGCTCCTCCTGGTCGGGCATCCGCAGCACCACGAGATGGAAGGAGGATATGCTCCTCCTGGTCGGGCATCCGCAGCACCGCAACCAGGCCTACTCATCTTGGGCATCCGCAGTACCACGAGATGGTAGGAGGCTATGCTCCTTCTGGTCGGGCATCCGCAACATCGACATAGAGCTTCCACACTCCATCAGCTTCGGACTCTGGAACAGCTTCGAGCATTAAATCAATGAGAGCTTGTGCCTTGATGGCTGTGTAGGGATGGTACTCAATCCCGTACTCACTTAACTCTGCCGTCCACTTGATCAAACGACCCAAAGCATCTGGATTGGTGAGGACGCACCCAAGCTGACTGTTGGTGAGTACCACAATGGGATGCGCTAAGAAGTATAGCCTGAGCCTCTGGGCCATTACTACCAGAGCATAGGCTAACTTCTCCATGGTAGTATACCGTGTCTCTACGTCCTTCAGAAGGTGTTCAAAGAAGTAGACTGGCTAATGTACAGTGCCTTCTTCCCGAATGATTGCAAAGCCCACCACTTGTTCAGCCGCGGACAGGTAGATGAACAATGTTTCTCCCTCTAATGGCTTGTAAAGGATGGGGAGCTCGACGAGATATGCTTTCAGATCTGTGAATGCCTTCTCACACTGGTAATCCCAATCGAACTTGACGGCCTTCCTCAGAATCATGAAGAACGGCAAGGTCCTGTCAGCAGATTTAGAGATGAACCTGGACAGGGCTGTAATTTTGTCATTTAGTCGTTGTACGTCCTTGATGTTGCGAGGAGATGGCATGTCAAGTATGGCTTTTACTTTTTCTGAATTAGCTTCAATCCCCCTTTCTGTCACCATGTACCCGAGGAACCGACCACTCTTCACCCCAAACAAACACTTATTGGGGTTCAGCATGAGCTTGTTGGCCCTCAAGGTGGCGAACATTTCATTCAGGTCGGCTATTATGTCTTTCCCTTTATCTGTCTTGACCAGGATGTCATCCACATATACTTCAATGTTCCTCCCTATCTGGTGCCGTAAGACTTTATTTATCATCTGCTGATAGGTTGCCCCTGCGTTGCACAACCCAAACGACATGACATTATAGCAATAGGTCTCATCTGCCGTCACGAAACTGACCTTTTCTTGGTCTTCCCGGGCGATAGGAACTTAGTGGTATCCCTGATAAGCATCCAACATCGAAATAAAATTATAGCTAGAGGTAGAATCCACTAGCCGATCAATCTAAGGCAAACGGTAGCAGGCTTTAGGGCAAACTTTATTTAAATATCTAAAATCAATACAACCCCGCCATTTACCCCTGGACTTAGGGACAAGTACTACATTCTCCAGCCAAGTCGGGAATTGAACTTCTCTTATGTGTCCTGCCTTTAGCAACTTGTTGACTTCTTCTCTGATGATCTTGTCCTGCTCAAGGGCAAAATGTCTCCGCCTTTGCTTCATCGGCCGGGCTCCTGGGGTTATGTGTAAGCGATGTGTGGCCAGAGCAGAGGGGACTCCTTTGATTTCTTCGGTAGCCCATGTGAACATGTCCCGATGGTCCTTCAAGCAACCGATAAGATGACTTTTCAGCTCCGGGGTAAGGTCGGCCGCTATCCTTGTGATTCCTCCCTCTTGCTCAGGATGAATCTGGACCTCTTCTCTTTCGACCTCCCTACATTCTTCTTTGGGTCCTTCTTTTTCGCAAGGGTTGGCGAGATCGATTTGTATCGCCTCATACATCCTCAGGTTTCTACGAGCTTCTGTCCTGACCTCCCCCCCCCCCTGTAGCACCGCCGGGAAGCTAGCTGGTGCCCTTTGACCTCGGCCACCTGCTCACCCACCGGGAACTTACCCTTCTGGTGGTAGAATGAGACCACCGCCTGGAATAAGCTGAGTGTTGGATGCCCCAGGATGGCATTGTAGGACGAAGGGGCATCCACGACCATGAAGGGTGTCCTCCTCGTTCTCTCCAGCGTGTAATCTCCCAGCGACGGGGAGAGGGAGATATGCCCTATCGGCTACACTATATCCGGTGAAACCGAAGAGAGGGGTGGAGACCAGATGCAGTTCACCTTCATCGATTTGCATCTGGTTCAGAGTCGCCTTATATAGGATATTCACTAAACTACCTATATCCACAAAGACACACTTAACCTCATAATTAGCTATGGGTGCGAGGATCACTAGTGCATCTTCGTGAATAGCCTCCACGTCCTTCAGATCATCAGAGTCAAACAAAATAATCAGGCCCTATCACTTGTCGCTGCTGGTCCCTATGACATAGTTCTCCAGCCGACGGGTATGGGCCTTCCTCGCCCAATGAGAGTCTCCCCCGGTAGGTCCTCCAGAGATCACTCCCACATGGCCTAACGAAGGACCACACGCCGGCGCCTTGCCCTTCTTGGGATCTCTCTCGGGGGAGATAGATTGTCGGGGCACTATCTCCCGACTCCTTCCTCTTGAATGCGACCGGGACCACTGCCCGACCTTATCATCCCCCGATTGTCATCGACGAGGGGAAGGGCTTCGCCGAGGGGATTATCGTCGGTACCTCCACTTTATTCCACCGTTTTCGGAGCTTGGTATCCACGTCTCAAGATCTCCTCTTCTTCAAGGCGAAGCACTCCTCTGTAGAGTGTGTTGTACTATCATGGAAGTCGCAGTACTTCTTCTGTGGTTCAGGCTCCTGAGTGTCCACTATCTCTACCAGCCTTTTCTTACCAGCCCAGTGGTCCTTCCCAGAACGAGGATCCTTCACTCGGGCTAGTGCGGGTGGTTTTCTTCTCTCGGACCATACCAAGATCTGCATAGGGGCTCCGATTGGGTCCTTGCGGCGAGCGTACTGCACCTCTTTGACATTGACGTACTTAACGGAGCGCCCCAATAAATCATCGAAACTGGTTGGCGGTGTTAAGATGTATACTAAAAGCCTAGCTTTTGTATGAACATCTATATTTTAGAATGAGAATCATATGATCATTGTTTGCATTTTATATTTGATATATACATACTATTGTCTAATACTTTACATTATAGATAACATGGTGTGTGGTGTCACACAGAAGATCATGCTATTAGCCCCTTGTAGAGTATAAGTAGAGGCTCACAACCTAGATGGTTTTGGACAAACCATTGGCATGATTGTAATATAATTTGGTATTAGTTTATCTTGACCATAGAATTACACTAGTACACTTTGTGTGTATTAAGCAAGACCGATATAGAGGTGATTCAATTTATATTGACTATATAATTGAATCAGACCTCAGATATTATGGTGTACATGCTCTTAATCCTGATATAATAACAGGTATATGTACTTAATATCTATTTCTTTGATTTACCAATGGGCGAGATTTATTTGTTAAATCGATAGGCCCGGTAAGTTGGGAAATAATATTATTTACATGGTGTTGTATTGATTATAGAAGGAAACTGTGTCCTGATGCGTCAGGTTGATGATGTCCCCTTGAGGAGCTCATAAAGTTCATCATGGAAATCCTGCAGGTGGACTGGTCCTACATGATGATAAGGTTGAGTGGTATTACTCATGGAGTTAGATATTAATTAATTAAATTATCAGTAATTTAATTAATTAATGAACATTCGAGATCTTAAACAGGGAGAGATTTTGTACACATAATAGGTGGAGCCCATATTTATTTATGGGGGTTGATGAGGTAGTTCAATGATGATCCTTTAGTGGATTGGATCATCATTAATGGATCGAACTTTGATCCATTAGGTGGCCAAGACCCAACTCCTCCTCATGGTCCCTATTATAGCCTATAAATACCTCATGAGTCATGAGACCAAGGGATAATTAATCACAAGAAAACCCTAAGCCTCCCTCTAATTCTCTCCTCTCATCCTCTCTCTCCTAGGGTAAGAAGGCGTCGGCATCAAGGGAAGAGAAGAGAGGGCTAAGGAGTTACTTCCTTCTTCTCCTCTCAACCTCTCTTCTTCCTCTTGGGCGTGCACATCCCTGAAGCAAGGAGGGGTGGTCGGCGGCAGGGAAAACAAGGAGAACTTACTCCTTTTTGGCGCTGATGGCAAGGGTAGAGGAAGGTGGTGGCCGACGGGTTTTGGGTGCAAGGAAGAAGAAGCTATACCTTCTTCTTCATCTTCGCTTTCAATCCATCTCCTCCTTAGGCATAGGGCTAGGTCAAGAAAAGGAAAGTTTTCTGTTGGTGCAATCGGCCCAAGTATGATCGAGTAGATCATGGTTTTGATGTGTGTGTCAATATGATTAAGTTAGGGTGTCATGTTGGTTTGATATGTGTGGTTGAGTCTTGTAGGATTTGGTGAATCACACATGGAGTACGCACCCAAGGGACGGCAGTTGAAGGAAGAGGACTCCAAGGGCAAGCTAGGGAAGTAGACATCAAGGGCATTCGTGAAGGATGGCATGGAGGCAAGCCGAGGGATTGTGTCCGCATCTGAGGGACGACAGCCGAGGAAGAGAACTTCAAGGGGCAAGCCAAGGGAGTGGACTTCAAAGCATACGCGAAGGGTGGTCTTCGGAATGAGTGTAAGTGCAAGTGTAAGCTGGGCAGTCAACTGAAGGTTGATCAGTCGACTGCCAGTGCAGAACTCGAATTCACAGAAAGATTAGTTGACTGGTCCAGGACCAGTCGACTGATTAGTTCAAAAAACTAGCCGTTAGGCTAGCCGTTGACTAGCGGGTTGGCTAGGACCAGGGGCAGTCGACTGGCGTCGGGTTGGACTGCTTAAGGAGCAATCCTCTACTCTATTTAAAGAGAGACTTTTGAGCAGGTTAGGGTTACGGTTCTAGAGTGTAGAATCCTATTGTTATTGCTTAAAGTCTCATTCTCTTCCTCTCACTTTCATTTCTACTTTGTAAAGAGGAAGAGGGCAATCTTGTGAAGGTTTCTCCACCTTGAAGGAGACGTTTATAGTGGAGCTCGTGTGTGTGGTGTGGATCCTTGGACTAGTCACCTCTCAGAAGTGGATACCAAGTATATCAGGAGGTTAGCATTGTTTTTATTGTTTTATTAATTTTGTTCTTGTGTTTAGCTAACATCTTTGTAGACAAAATCGAAAGAAAGCTATTCACCCCCCTCTAGCTTAACGCAAAGATCTTAACAAGTGGTATCAGAGCCGATTCGTTTCGGGAGAACTCACCGTCGAGCGGAACATCGAAATGGCGTTTCAAGAGGGATATAGCACTGCACGACCACCATTCTTTGATGGCAACAATTTCGCGTATTGGAAAGGTAGAATGGAATATTATCTTATGAATGATATTGAAATTTGGTTTAGTGTTGTAGATGGTTTCGAAGTGTCAATGAATGAGAGGGGAGAACCTTTTCCTATGAAGAATTGGTTAAAAGAAATCATGAAGAAAGCACAAGTAAATGCAAAAGCTACAACAACTCTACAATGTGGTCTTTCAAAGGAGCAATTGAACAAGGTATGACCGTTCAAGACAGCAAAGGAGCTTTGGGAAAAGCTCATTGAGCTAAATGAAGGATCAAATGAATCGAGGAGGGTCAAGAAGGATTTCTTGGTGGCACAACTCCAATCTCTTACTATGAAGGCGAATGAAACTGTGAGACAATTGCACGGTAGGGTCAAAGAGATCATCAATGAACTTCATGTCATAGGTGAAAAAAATGAAAAATAGGGATCTTGTTAGGTATGTACTTCAATCCTTCCCTAGAACTACTTTATGGGCCTCAATGGTTTATGTCTACAAAGTTTCTAGGGATCTCTCTTTGGTTAAGCTTGATGACTTATTTTGTGAATTTGAATTATATGAACAAGCTAATTTGTCTACTAAAGAGATGGGTATAACTTTTGTTGTAGAGAAAGAAAGAAATAAGAAGGACAAGAAAAAGATTTCATACTCATTATCCGATTCGGAAGAGTCTAGCGCCTCAATGGATAGCCATCAAGAAGCATATATGGTAAGAAAAATGAGAAAAGCTTTTAAAAGTTTTTCTAACAAATCTTATGGTAGGAAAAACTCAAGAAGTAAGGGCAAGGCAAGAGAGATCATTTGCTACAATTGCCATGAAGAAGGGCACATGAAGAATGAATGCCCACTTTTGAAGAAAAGGGAACAAAAGAAGGAGGAGAAGAAGAAGGATGAAAAGAAGAAATCAAAGGAAAAAAGGCAAGAAGGCTACAAGTCTAAAGGCAACATGGGATGATCCTTCATCATCGGAGGAGGAAGAACACCATGTGTCTCATTTTGCATTGATGGGAGTGGACAACCTAGCATCATCCGAAGATGAAAAGAGCTCAAGTGACGATGGAGAAGGGAGCTCAAGTGAAGGGGGAGACCAATCCTCGGATTTGGACATCTCAGTTAGTGAGGTATACAAGCTACCCCTTACTACACTTGTAAAAATTATCTCAAGTACTAATGATGAGTTGATTGATGCAAAAAGGAAAATTAAGAGTTTGAAAAATAAGGTTTGCATGTTAGAGGAAAAATTAGCATCCATGACCATTACGGATAATATGCATGATTCTTCTTTTAGTTTAAATGAGTCATTTCTAGAAAAAAATTAAGAATTAAGGGAAAAGGTAGAAAGTCTCACTAAGGCCCTTGGTAAGTTTCAAATTGGCTCAAAGAATCTTGATATGATCATTAATAGTCAAAGAGTTGTATACAACAAGGCCGAGATAGAATATAGACCCAAGACCAAAGAAGTTGCTTTTATTTCTCTTATGAGAAGAAAGGGAGCACCTAGAAAGAAAATTATTAGAGGCAATGTGAAGAAAGCATGGGTCCCTAAGAAATATTTAAATGATGTTTGTGGATCTAGTGTATGAGTACCAAAAGATTATGTTTTTCGTATTGTTTAGGTAGAAGAGAAGGACTCAAACATGTGGATAGTGGATAGCGAGTGCTCAAGACATATGACCGGTGATGTGAGCAAATTTTCTACCATTAGCTACTTAAAAGAAGGAACAGTGTCTTTTGGGAATAATGGAAAGCTCAAGATTATAGGTAGAGACACAATTGAGGTATCATCTACAATTACAATTCATAAAGTGTTTCTAATTAAGGACATGAAATTTAACTTGCTTAGTGTTAGTCAATTATGTGATGCCGAGTATAGAGTTGAGTTTCATGCATGAAAATGTTTGATTAGGCACAATAGCTCCGAAAAAGTTATGATAGAAGGATATAGGGAAGCAAATCTTTATTATCTTAATCTCTCCTATACTTCTAACATTTCTACTAAGTGTCTCATATCACAAGAAGAAGAGGGATGGTTATGGCATAGAAGGCTTGGGCACATCAACATGAAGAACATAGCAAGAGTGGCCAAGATGGAATTGGTGAAAGGACTACCAATGATCAAATATGAAAAGGATAAAATGTGTGATGCGTACCAAGAAGGTAAGCAATCCAAGTCATCGCATAAAGGTAAAACTCCAACTAGCACTTCTTTACCATTTGAATTATTGCATTTAGATTTATTTGATTGTCATAGTACTCTTTCATTAGTAGGAAACAAATATTGCTTAGTAATTGTAGACGATTTCTCTAGATATACTTGGGTTTATTACATGAGACATAAGGATGACACTCTAGAAATATTCATAGGATTTAGTAAAAGATTTGAAAATGTGAAACATCTCAAAATCAACCGAATTAGAAGTGATCATGGTGGAGAGTTTGAAAATTCAAATTTCTCTCATTTTTGTCTAGAGAATGGGTACAAACATGATTTTTCATGTCCAAGAACCCCACAACAAAATGGTGTTGTAGAAAGAAGAAATAGGGTTTTACAAGAAGCGGCTAGGACTATGCTTAATGCTTACTCCTTACCTAGCTATTTTTGGGCGGAAGCGGTAAATACCGCTAGCTACATCCAAAATCAAGTTTTAATTCATAGGTTTTTAGGAAAAATACCTTTTGAATTGTGGAATGGGAGAATTCCTCAAATTCACTATTTTAGAGTTTTTGGGTGTGAGGTCTATATTTTGAACACTAAGGATGATCTACGAAAATTTGAGTCTAAGGCGGATGAAGGGATCTTAGTTGGATACTCATCTACTAGTAGAGGGTATAAAGTGTATAACAAGAGGACTAGAGTGATCGAGGAATCATCTAATGTAGATTTTGATGAGTTTACTAGCACTTACCCTAGGAAATCCTCCATTGCCAAGGATATAGAAGAAAATCAAAACATTATCCAAGAAATTCAAGACTTACATTTAGGGGGTATTGATCAAGGGGGAAGGAGAAGTGCGTTGGAGGATGAAAGAGGCAATGATAATCATGTAGTAAATGAGCCTCTAACCTCTAGGACTTTAAGGTACAACATTAAGATCATCCTATTGACCAAGTAGTTGGAGATGTTACACAAGGAGTAAGGACTAGATCCTACTTTAGAGAACATACTAGCCAAATTGCCTTAATTTCACAACATGAGCCAAAATCAATTGATAAAGCCTTAGGTGATGTGGATTGGATCCCTAGCCATGCAAGAAGAATTGAACCAATTTGATGTTAGATCGTGACGCCAAGCTAGAGGGGGGTGAATAGCGTCTTTCGGTTTTCTACCTATCACGTTAACAAGCACAAGCGGAAATACTAATAACAATAATAAACAATGCTAACGCAAACCTATTTACGTGGTACGGAGATGACGCTCCTACTCCACGCTGTCCTTATGGTGGACGATCCCTTGATCCTTCGGTGGATGACTCCCCGGATGCCATCCAGCTAACTCGTGTAGCCCCTTGTGAGTGGAGAAACCTCGCCACAGCCCTGAACACACCTCTGAGCTCTTAGACTACTATTTGGCCTTTAACCAAAACCAAATTCGTCAAGAGTCTCAGCCAAAACGAAGTCCTTTTAAATAGAGCTCACTTCTATTTTGGCCGCTACCAGTCGACTGCCCCCACTCAAACTCGACAGTTGCAAGCCCAACGTTCGAATTCTGGCTGCTACCAGTCGACTGCCCCCATAGCAGTCGACTAATCTCTCTGCCCCTTTTATCAGTAGACTGCCTGAGGCCCAGTCGACTGCTACCTAGATTCTTCCCTTCCCGAGTACAATTCTCTCAGCACTCGACCCCTAGAATTTCCCGAGTACATTCCCTCAACACTTAACCCCTCACAACTCAGCTGACTTCTTACCAGTAGCCTCGACTGTTGCCTTCACGCCCTCTTCATCTTTGGCTCCCGTCGCTCAGATGCGCATGCAAGCCCTCGGCTTGCCTCCATGCCATCGTTCATACATGCCTCGAAGCCCGTGCCTCTCGGCTCATCGTCCCTGCTAACCATGGTGCCTCGGGTGCACACAAGCCCACGGCTTGCCTCCATGCCACCCTTCACCGTACCTGAAGTCATCCAGCTAAGTCAATATGTGTAACCTGCAAACCTGCACACTCACATACACATATTAGAACACAAGGGCAAACCTAACTTAAACCCTTTCCAAGGCTCTCCCTATATTTGACTTACAAAGGCTTTTTAAGAACCTCTCCAAGATTCCCCTTACGCCACGAATGAAGCAATCATGCTCCCCCTTTACCTAAGCTTCCCCTAAACCTAGGGTTTCTCACAAAGGCGTGTTTGGTTTCCTAAATTAAACCCAACACTTCTCTCCCTTTGTCATACATCAAAATGATTCCAACAATTCCTCCCTTATTGGATCTTTTATCCCCTAATGATCATAACTAAAGTGTACTAGCCCCCCATACACTTGATTTACATCATTTGGACCCTTTCCACTGCTAAAACCCAATTCAGCCCATATCAGTCGACTGCCCCCAGGGGCAGTCGACTGGCACTCAGAAAAACTAGTTTTCAACATTTCTGACTCACTTTCAGAAATGCATCAAAAATTTCATAAATCTCCAAAAATTCCCAAATTTTGTGGAGAGGTTTATTGTACACGTGTCTACTTGGGGAAAATACACCCAATCATGTATCTATCACCAATCCCAAGATTGATAGAAAATCCAAAACTAGTTAAAAAGTTCAATTAAACCTTGGCCTAAAGTCCTAGTTTTGGTCTTCCCTTGATGTCACTTCTCATACCAACCCTCAATGCATCCCTAGCATTGATTTATATGACATTTATACATCAAAAACCAATTCTCGTGCTTTATGCCCCAATGTCATATTTTCATGCATGAACCACATACCCAACATGCCAAAACCCAAGAATTAAGACTCACGTCTGTATCCAACTCTTTTGGCACATTTCATAGTTCATCTAGATCTCTGAGAAACACCTCCCGAGATCCATCTACCATGGATCCCAAAGACTCCTAGAGCTCCCCCTTGAGCTCTTAGTCTTAGCCACCTCCCTGGGTGACTCAACAAACACTGGACCACACCGGTATACCCCCAGTGACTTTTGGCTTACAAACTTAACCTTCTTAACCTTAGACACCTTGTCCTTGGTTAAGACATTCTTTTTGCTTTTAAATGACACCCCTTGTCATTTTTGGACTTTCCCTCCTTGCCATAATCATAAGCTACCCTAGAATATTTCTTTCCATTGGCCTTGGAGACCTTAGATCGGTATCCCAACCCAGATATATCATTGTTGGGTTTTAGACCACCTAACACCATATTTAAACCCTTAGATCGAACCGCGAATCTTCCTAGGGTTTTCTCCAATTTATCAAGTCTTGCCCTCAAAGCTTGATTTTCCATTTCTAGGCTTTTAACCCTAGAATCCACATGTCCACCTTGGACATTCCTAGACTTACCCATCTTCCTAAGCATATGTCTCCCCTTCTTTGGATTCATGCCTTGATCCTTGGGCACACAGGTCTTGGGTTTATCATGATGCAAGACCTTTCTAGGGTTTGATCTACCTTGTTAACCATATTTCTATCATTATACCTAAATCTATGATTATGCACAAGTAAGCATTTTTCATTATTTCTAGCATACATAGATGAATTTGAAACATGCTTAAACTTAGGGATTACCTCTCTTATCTTTGAAGCTCCCCCTTGATGTGAACTTCTTTTCTTTTCCTTCTTCTCCCATCTTCTCAAGTGCTCCATTTTCTTGAGCTCTCTTTTCTCGGACACTTGGTATGATAGTTCCCTAGCTCCCCACATGTAAAGCATCTAATATGCTTTTTCTCCTTCTTTTCTTTACAACCCATATTAGTTTTTAAAAGAATTGACCCGGGTTTAGGGTTTACCTCCTTCTTACCTAGTGGATACTTGTCCTTGTAGTGCTCCTTCTTGTTACATCCAAAGCATATAATGTGGTACTTTGACTTTGCTTTGGTGGAGGTTGGAGCTTCTTCTTGCTCCGGGACTGATGAGGATCTCTCCTCCCCCTTAATTCTTGAAGTGGTGACCTCTTCTTCTTCCCTTGATGAAGTGGACGACCTCTCACTTTCTTCTTCCACTTCACTTGATGAGATGAGCATTTCCTTTTCCCCCTCTTGGACCATTGAATTTATTTCTTTGGGCTCTTCTACTTTTGAGCTTGTATAGGGTTCTCATAAAATTTTTTCAACTTGTTCCACAACTCATATACGTTTTTATATTCCCCTACACCACTCAAAATATTATTAGGTAAAATATTAATTAATATACCAATTCTCTTCTCATTTGCCTTAGATTGGGATTGTTGCTCCTTGGTCCAATATCTAGGTCAAAGCTTCTTCCAATGCTTGTCTCTTGGAATCTCGAATGGTTCTTCTAGCACCACCATACACTCCCAATCCATTCCAAGCCATGTCTTCATTTTTGTCCTCCAATAGTCAAAATCTTCATGATCGTAAGGAGGTGGAATGTTGATGTCATCACCGAACTTGTCTTCCATCATCATTTCCTCTATCTTGTGCCCTTTTGGCGGTTATTCCAACAAGAGCGGACCTTCGCTCTGATACCACTTGTTAGATCGTAATGTCAAGCTCGAGGGGCGGTGAATAGCTCGTTCGATTTTCTACCTATTACGTTAGCAAGCGCAGGCGGAAATACTAATAACAATAACAAACAATGCTAACGCAAACCTATTTACGTGGTTCGGAGATGATGCTCCTACTCTACGGTTGTTCGTAAGGTGGACGATCCCTTGATCCTTCGGAGGATCACTCCCCGGATGCCCTCCAGCTAGCTCGTGTAGCTTCTTGTGGGTGGAGAAACCTCGCCACAGTCCTGAACACACCTCTGAGCTCTTAGACTACTATTTGGCCTTTAACCAAAGCTAAATTTGTCAAGAGTCTCAGCCAAAACGAAACCCTTTTAAATAGAGCTCACTTCTGTTTTGGTCGCTACCAGTCGACTACCTGCCCCCACTCAAACTCGACCATTACAAGCCCAACGTTCAAATTATGGCAGCTACCAGTCGACTGCCCCCATGCAGTCGACTGATCTCTCTGCCCTTTTTATCAGTCGACTGCCTGAGATCCAGTCGACTGCTACCTAGGTTTTTCCCTTCCCAAGTACAATTCTCTCATCACTCAACCCCTAGGATTTCCCGAGTACATTCCCTGAGCAATCAACCCCTCACAACTCAGCTGACTCCTCACCAGCAGCCTCGACTGTTGCCTTCACGCCCTCTTCCTCTTTGGCTCCCGTCCCTTATGTAAAATACAGCAAGTAATTTTAAAATTTAAATCAAGAAATAACCTTGTAGAATACGATGAAAAATCTTTATAAATTTTTCTGGATCCTTGGTGGAATTTATGAGGATAAATCGTATAAATAACAAAATATAATTAGATAATCTGATTTATTGGAGGTATATATATATATATATATATTATATCATATATATATATATATATATATATATAGAGAGAGAGAGAGAGAGAGAGAGAGAGAGATTAAAGCTAGGTTAATCACCGAAAGCTTCCTTTTTCCTTCGCCGCAGCCAAACCCGATGCCATAAGCTCCAATCCCTTCTTCTCCCCTCGCGTGCCCTAGCCGCAGCCGAAGCTGCAACCGATCGACGCCTTTCCCCCTTCCTCCCCTTCGCGTGCCCTAGCCACGGTCGATGCCGACCTCTTCTCCTCTCCTCCTCATCGCGAGACCTAGCCGAGCGCACAGGGAGGTGAGCGCAAGGATTCAAGTGCCATGGTGGTTGGTTCTCCTCGCAAAGGTCTCTGCTTCTGGCTAGCGTCACCGTACGAATGCTGCATCATCGGTGGAGCGGAGCCGCATCCAGTGAAGGACACACGACTGAGGGAGTACGATTCCGGCAAAACTCAGGTGAAGGGCTAGGAGTTTGATACTGCCATGGAATTGTTGATAGCATACCTAGATCTGTAGATCTTGTTGCTGGGTCGTGGGTTGAGATTTGTATCGGTTTTTGTGTGATTTTTCTTGATGAGTCGAGAGTTCACTGTTGAATTGGTTTATTGTGCCGTGGGTTGCGATTCCTCGAATTATTGATTATGCTGTTGTTGGGTTGTTTTGATCAGTGGAGGTCTATTGGAGAAATTTAGTTCCTGATCTGGTTATGTCTTGATGTTCCTATGAGTTTTATCGTGAATTGGAACTTATTGGATCTATATGTTCTAGTTTGAGTTGAAATTGGGTTTTGGACTTGCTACGGGTTAGAGTTTTTGATGTGTGATGGTTTTGTTTGGATTGGAAGAATGAATTAGGTTTGCTTAGTTGTGATTTTTGTTCAATCGTAGATCTGAGTTTTTGGAGTAGATCACTGAGGTGGATGAAGTTTCTTGAAACATGGATTTCTTGTTGATATGGTTTTTGGCAAACGATCACAGTTTAGATATCTTTTGATTTTAATGGATAACTGCAATTTTGATTGGTTGGAATTGATCTATTATATCCTGGTGATGAACTGTGTTGGTTAGGTTTGGGTTTGTACTTCTAGAAGTTTTAATGAATCTGCTTAGTGAGGTTTGTGTTTTCCAATTTAAATGACGCTACTGTAATATTTTGAATTGGTGTGGAATTCGTTTTGAGGTTTGGATAGGATCCTTATTGTGGAGAGTTGTCCTATTGTAGCTTAAGTTGGATTTGAAACAATGCTATTTTGTTTGGATGAGTTATGTTCTTCTTCTCGTATGCACGCGATTTGAATGACTAAGGGTTTTCCCTATTGTTAGAGCCGGTTCAGATTTGGGTTTTTGGTGATTATTGATCTGTGATGTTTGAATATTATCTTGACGGCGAGTTTTGGAAATTGTCTGAAATGGTGTGAGCTACCCCATGTTTTCTTACTACTTGCCGTGAGCTCATATTGAGACTTAGTTTGGATTAGGGATATTACCTTCAAGTTTAGACCTAATAGGTTAACGTGATAAATTCGGATTCCAAAACCTAATAGGAATCTAATTGGGATAATTTGGGGTAGTTAAGGGTTAATCATCTAATTATGGTTAATTAGATGAAACGATGATAATTAGAACGATCCTAATTATTTGAGACAGTTTGTTTAGCTATAAATTATATATTATGGTAGCTAAACATTATGCCTTTGATACAGGGCATTGATTGGATTAGCATTGCTGGTTACCAGACGGGTGGTTCTTTCTGATACGACCGTCTTACGATTGAGGCGGGTACCCTTTGACTTATCTTTTAGATATTGTCATATTGCTATGCATTGTTGGTTATAGATAGCAGTAAGATTATACGCTAGCCTTGTTTATTATGCTTGTTCTGGATACTTGTTGTTTATCCCTGAGTTATTATGCTGTTAGTTTCATACAGTCTCAGGTATTGTCATATCTATATGTATGCTTAGATATCGGGATGTATCTCTTGTATTTGACATGAGGGATGTATGTGTGCATATCATACATCATTCTTGCATTGTTGCATGCCGGCGATCAGCGACTCCTTGTGGTTGAGCCTAATCATTTTCCGGTACATGATATGCGCACACGGCCACTCATGGGTTAGTGGATACCGTAGGATGTGCGCTTTTGCCCTGTATTGCTCCGTTCGGCCACTATTTGGAGGGTGAGCGCGGGCGTGGTAGCAGTCAGGGGTCCCTTCTCGTACTGAGCCACGAGGAGATGAGAGCTTGACTCCCCCATTGCTTGGGGTTAGGAGCGTGGTCTCCGCCAGCATCCTGTCCACCCGGTCACTCAGGAACAGTGATGGCAGAGTGTGTACAGGTTGTCACAGCTCTACCCACGCGGACGTCGTTGACGATGATCCTGACTGGGACTAGGGGGTGACACATGTCATTGCACCATGTGCATATTTTGCATCGTGCATTGTTTGCTGCACTTGATTCTTGCACTTGTTTGACATGCATATTCTGGAGACTTGTTATTTGAGATTATATGTCTAATGATATTCCCTTGGTACTTATTATCCTCTTTTCAGGTTAGCTGGATTCTGGTATGTATCTACCTCAGTATTTCCAGTACTAGTTTTTCCATATTGTTGATATGAGACTGTATTAACGTAGATGCTTATTGTTATTATAACATACTATGCATATCTGCTGGGTATTCGCTGAGTTATGGACTCACCCCGTTGCCATATATTTTTATTTCAGGTTGAGATATTTGGAGTCGCCAGAAGAGCCCAGCAGCCAGTCCCTACCCATCGCGACCGCAGGATTTTGTTTTGTCCTGTGTAGTGCATTGTTTTATATTCCTTTTAGTGATTTGTATATGTCATATGTGTCGTGTGCCCTAAGGGGCTTTTGTGTATTGGTTGTTTCATCGTAAGTCGGACCGGTCCGCAGTCAGGTATGATTTACTTAGTTGTTGGGTACTTTTACGTTGTGTTTATCTATTTTGGAGGCCTGAGGCCAAATATATATACTGCGTGTGTGTTTGGATATTATATGTATGTGTAAATTGTCCGCCAGACAGGGGAGATGCTGTCTGATTTTATATTGGAACAGCGGCTCCTGGGTCTCGGGGCGTGACACCTTAGATGCTCACGCAAGCCCTCGGCTTACCTCCATGTCATCCTTCACGTATGCCTCGAAGTTCGCGCCCCTCAGCTCATCGTCCCTGCTATCCATGGTCCCTCAGGTGCACACAAACCCACGGCTTGGCTCCATGCCACCCTTCACCATACCTGAAGTCGTCAGCTAAGTCAATATGTGTAATCTGCAAACCTGCATACTCACATACACATATTAGAACATAAGGGTAAACCTAACTTAAATCTTTTGCCCAAACATCAAAACACATGGTCAACCCGGACTATAGATTGCCCCAACATTTGAAAGGAGTGAAATGTGGCAGTTAGTTCCTAGACCCAATGATAGTACCATTGTCACAATAAGATAGGTTTTTAGGAACAAATTGGATGATCAAGGGAAAATTACTAGGAACAAGGCTAGGTTAGTAGTAAGGGGTTTCAATCAAGTTAAGGGCCTTGACTATGATAAGGCATATGCTCCCGTAGCTATGTTAGAATCCATACGAATCTTATTAGGATATGCCGCTCACATGGGTTTTAAACTTCATCAAATGGATGTGAAATCGGCATTTCTTAATGAGGTTATTAAGGAAGAAGTGTATGTAGAGCAACCACCCGGGTTTGAAAACACAAATTACTCTAATCATGTCTATAAACTATGGAAAACCTTATATGGATTAAAACAAGCTCCCCGGGCTTGGTATGAGAGGCTCTCATCTTTCTTAGTATCCAAGGGCTTTAGAAGGGGAACAATTGATCCAACTTTATTTTTAAAATCTAAGGATAAAGACATTTTTGTGGCCCAAGTTTATGTTAATAACATCATTTTTGGGTCAACAAATAGTGAGTTTCTTCATGAGTTTATCAAGTGAATGGAGAGTGAGTTTGAAATGAATCTTGTTGGGGAATTGACCTTCTTCTTAGGACTACAAGTCAAACAAACAAATGAAGAGACTCATGTTTATCAAACAAAATATGCTAGAGAAATTATAAAGAAATTTGGGTTAGAAAATACTAAGGCAGCATCTACCCCCATTGGCACAAACGTCAAGATGGATAGTGATCGTGAAGGGAAGGTCATGGATCTAAAGCAATATAGAAGCATGATTGGTAGCTTATTGTATCTAACCGCTAGTAGACCGGATATATTATTTGCGGTAGGTATGTGTGCAAGGTGTCAATCTTGTGCCAAAGAATCTCACCTAGTGGTAGTAAAAGAGGATCTTAAGGTATATTAAGGGTACTCTTAATGTCGGTCTTTGGTATCCTAGAACTTCAAACATTGAACTATTTAGATACATCGACTCCGATTATGCGGGTTGCAAATTAAATAGGAAGAGTACTGGTGGTGGGTGTCAATTTCTTGGTTCATCTCTAGTTAGTTGGAGTAGTAGAAAACAACTATGTGTTGCCTTATCAACAACAGAGGCCGAATATATTGCAATGGGTGGTTGTGTAGCTCAATTACTTTGGATCATGCATACCTTAGAAGATTATGAGCTTCATTACTCCAAGGTCAAGGTTTTATGTGATAATGTGAGCACTATTAATTTGACCAAAAATTCGGTGCATCACTCTAGGACAAAACACATTGAAGTGAAGCATCACTTCATTAGGGATCATGTGGCAAGGGGTAATATTGAATTGCATTATGTTGAATCTATGTCCAACCTTGCCGACATATTTACCAAGCCTCTACCCGAAGTGGAGTTCACATCTCTAAGAAGAGGGCTTGGTATGTGTTTTGTAGAAGTGTAGAATTGACCTTGGAGTAATGCTATAGTAAGGTAGTGCATGAGCCATTAGGATGATACAAATAATTCACTTATGCTTATGGCATCTTGTTGGATTGTTAGATGTATCACATTATTAAAAATAGACCAACTATAGGGAAAGAAAATGTTTAATTAATGGGCATCTTGCCCAAAGATTATAGTTGGACATTTCAAATAATTTGAAAACATTTTTGAGTTTTACTTGTTATGACATAGGTTTGCAAAACACATGGTGTCAAAACTAGGATGAAAGTTTGATACAAAATTTGAGATTTTTTAAGGTTTTGAATTTTAGTCAAAAAGTCAAACATGTTTGGATTTTTCATGAAAGTATATTTTTCTATGTTAGAATACATCATAAGAAACATGTTTGCAAAATTTCATGATTTTTCGAATTTTGTGGAATTTATAATGCATTTCTGAATTTTGGCCCAGAAACTGTAATATTCAGACTGAAGAGTATCAGTCGACTGCCCCTGAGGGCAGTCGACTGATTCTTCTGTGAAATGGCAGTAAGAAGGCACCAGTTGACTGATACCTGTCTCAGTCGACTGGTACTTCTGGTTTCTGATTTCTGGGATTTTTAGAAGGAGAAAAGTATCTTTATTTGATGCCAATGGGTGTTGTTGCCTTGGGCAATCCTTTTGATGGTGTCAAAGGGGGAGAATTGGGAGTTTAAGTTAGTTTTGTAACTTAACTTGTGGAAAATTGAAAATTATGTTGGAGGACATAGGTTAAAGGGGAGGTTGCATGTTTATGCTTCTTGATTAACTATGTTCGTAATTTTCAATTGTTATTGTTTTGTCTAACTTAAACATATTGCCACACATCAAAAAGGGGGAGATTGTTGGTGCAATCGGCCCAAGTATAATCGGGTAGATCATGATTTTGATGTGTGTGTCAATATGATTAAGTTAGGGTGTCATGTTGTTTTGATATGTGTGGTTGAGTCTTGCAGGACATGGTGAGTCACACATAGAGTATGTACCCAAGGGACGAGAGCTGAAGGAAGAGGACTCCAAGGGCAAGCTGGGGAAGTAGACTTCTAGGGCATACGTGAAGGAGGCATGGAGGCAAGTCGAGGACTTGTGTGCACATCTGAGGGACGACAGCCGAGGAAGAGAACTTCAAGGGACAAGCCAATGGAGTGAACTTCAAGGCATACGCGAAGGGTGGTCTTCGAAATGAGTGTGAGTGCAAGTGTAAGCTGAGCAGTCGACTGGAGGCTGATCAGTCGACTGCCAGTGCAGAACTCGAATTCACAAAAAGATCAGTCGACTGGTCCAGGACCAGTCGACCGATCAGTTCAAAAACTAGTCGTTGGCTAACGGGTTGGCTATGACCAGTCGACTGCCCTTGGGGCAGTCGACTGGCGTCGGGCTGGACTTCTTAAGGAGCAGTCCTCTACTCTATTTAAAGGGAGACTTTTGAGCAGGTTAGGGTTGCGGTTCTAGAGTGTAGAATCCTACTGTTAGTACTCAAAGTCTCATTCTCTTCCTCTCACTTTCATTTTTTAATTTGTAAAGAGGAAGAGGGCAATCTTGTGAAGGTTTCTCCACCTTGAAGGAGACGTTCATAGTGGATCTCGTGTGTATGGTGTGGATCCTTGGACTAGTCACCTCTCAGAGGTGGATACCAAGTAAATCAGGGGGTTAGCATTATTTTTATTGTTTTATTAATTTTGTTCTTGTGTTTAGCTAACATCTGTTGGGACCGGGTGCATGTCGACAAGGATACGAGTTCGTAAAATTTAAAATTTTTACGTGCAGCGGAAGAGTTTGCATAAAATAATTTCCTAAATTATTTTAACTTCGTATCTAGCATGCAACCTTATAGTGTATCGACATAATCATAAAATAAAAGTTTGTGAAAAAGTAAACTAATTTACTTTTGTACCTTGCGTAACTCAAAGAAAGGGATGAGATCCAACCGTAGCGTCCCTTGGAAGCTTCGCCTCTATTCGCGTCCACGCCGAGTTCTCTTCGGGATGACTTCGCAAAGTCACGAGTTTTGTGCCGACGAGAACTACTAGATTCTCGGAAGGCACAACTAGAAGGATAAGAGAAAATAATGAAAAACTAACCAACGAAGTAACTGAATCAAATTCCGGGAAGAGAGGAATCGCTATCCGCTTCTTCTTCTTCGCGTTCGGGTTCTCCTTCTTCTTCTTGAAGCTCACGCCAACCTCAACTAAGGGAGGAGTTGCGCCGGCCCTAAGTCACCAAGTGGGCGCCGGCCCTAGGCTCCAAGTGGGCGCCGGCCCTAGGCAAGAGAGGGAGAGGGAGAAGAGAAGAGAAGAGATTAAGAGAGAGAGGGAGAGCTCTATGATTCAATTACTTGAATTGGAATTAAGGGCTAGCCTTTGGTTCCTTTATATAGTAGCAACTCCTTTGCTAAGTCTCCCTCTAAACTGAATTAACGGAATTAACGGAATTAGTTATAAGAAATTTATCTTATAAATTTTCTTATTGCTTATTCCGTTTAAGCCTAGTCTTATTATAACCATTTATAATAAAACAAATTAGTTATCATAAGAAATTTATTCTATAAATTTTCTTATGAATTTTATTATAACTAACTTTATAATAAAACTAATTATTTATCATAAGAAATTTATCCTATAAATTCTTATGAATTAATTCCGTTTAAACCAAGTCTTTATTATAAACTAATAAAAACTAATTCTTCTTCTCTTTAAATTATGGAATAAATTTTATAAGAAATTTATAAACTTTCTTATTATGGAAAAATCAATTCATAATTGATTTTATAAAATTAAAATAAACCCAATTCATGGATTATTTTAATCTTCCATAAAAGAATAAATTTCTATAAATTTATTTATATAAATTTCTTTATACAAATTTATTTATCCATAATTATAAAATAAATGTGCTTGATTTATCTTATTAATTAAACCAATAAATTGGTTTTTTCCCTTTAATGGCCGGCCACCCAAGGAGGGTTAATACCCTCTTTGGCCGGCCAAAACCGACCCGAACCGGTCGCGAATTAAACTCATTTAATTCGCCCAAAAAGCCTTCAAAAGACTTAGCCATTTTAGTTCCATTGCGCCTCTGATTAACTCAGATTCGACTTATTTCTCTTGATCGGAAAATCCAATTTTCAACTCGTTTTAAATCCCTCGGATTACTCGTAGTGCGTGTGACTAAATAGGCTTTCGATTTATGTTGGTCGTCTATAATTAACTAATTATAGAACGATCATGAGTGGCACCTAGTAGTACATCATGATCCCCAATTAATCGAAAGATCAACGGTTTGACCTCAGAAGAAATTATTCTGAAACCCTTCAGCAGCTCTAATGAATCGTGCCCCATTCCCTTCACCACCTTATACCCACTTGGTTCAGGACACGGTCAATGGTGTCAGTCCCCACTAGGCTGACTACGTCACACCTAGCCCAAGTAGTGTCTTCTCGTCCTTTGGATTTCTAATTACTCTCATGTATTTCAGAGACTCTCACTCTAAACATGATATGCTCTGGCCAGAGGCTTTGAGTAACAATCCGACGATAGGCCTGGGTATACATCTCCTCGCATGGAGTGGTGAATCCTTTGTAGGATGTTCAAACATCTTCGGGCACTTCGGCTTATACCCGATCATCCTGGGTCCACACCTCCTTGGAGATGCTTGCTTAAGATGTCAAAGTATAAGTCTCCATGACCAAGATGACTTGAACACCGCAAGTCAAAGGAACATCGCACTTAAGCCGCAGTAAGATCTTCATTGACATATCTACATGTAGATTCCCATATGAAGTCTTACAGCTAGTCACTCCAATGAACTAGTTCCCTTAACTAGCATCCATGTTTATCTCCGGACATCCCAATGTCACCAGCCAGTGAGAATCGGCTGAATAGAGAATAACCCATGCTAGTCTCAACAGAATTGATAGTGTCCGTATTTATCAATTCATCGACTAGGGATATTTTCAATACTTCACATTTGCGCATTTAGAGATAATCACTAGTTGTGATCTCATCACAAATTCTCTTATGATGTGAACTGTATGGCGGACATTCAGTAGATGAGTTTAAGATCCCAATCAAATACACAACATGTATACTCAAATAGTGAATTATCATTTATTAAATAAATGTTTACAATCATAATGCGATTGCCTTAGGACACTTCTCACATAACACTAACAAACACCCACTTGGCCTAATGCCAATCGCTACGGTATCCAATACCACAGGCTCTAACATGACCCTCAAACTTGCTTTGAGGCAAGGCCTTAGTTAAAGGATCCGCTATATTCCTTTCAGTGGGAACTCTCTCAATTTGTATGTCATTCCTACTTATAATCTCTCTGATCAGATGATAGCGGCGAAGCACGTGTTTGGATCGCTGATGAGACCTTGGTTCCTTTGCTTATGCAATAGCTCCATTGTTGTCGTAGTAAACCGGCACTGCATCATCAATGGTTGGAACCACACCAAGTTCGGAGACAAACTTCTTGATCCAGACTGCTTCCTTTGCTGCTTCCGAAGCTGCGATATATTCCGCTTCCGTGGTAGAATCCGCTACGGTATCTTGTTTGGAACTTTTCCAACTAACTGCACCTCCATTCAAAGTAAATACGTATCCAGACTGTGATTTGGAGTCATCCTTATCTGTCTGGAAACTGGC